>ARYC01003310.1:0-53250 GCA_000711775.1 Oxytricha trifallax | reverse complement strand
GCATCGAGCTACGACTATCCGTGCGCAAGCTCACCTTCCCCAGAGAAGCGACATATCGATCAGAGAGACTACATGATTATACGAGAGAGGAGACCTTGAGAATAAGGGGAGCAGTACCTATCAGTGAAGACGCTACCGAGGTCGGAGGTGGGGGCCTCCCAGACGACTTATTGGATAGAACCCCAACGGCTCTATTGCGAAACTTCAAAGACGAGACATTGCCACTCTCAACAGACCTAATGGAGCGGACGCCCTCAGAGGGAAAAGGCCAAGAATGTGCAGATTCTTAGTCTTGTACTTCATCAGTGGGCTGCCTGTCTCCTGACCTGCATCGATAACTGAACGAATTACTAGAGAAAATAAAACAACCTAAGAATTAACGGACAAATCCCTAACGGTCACTCAACTAATAACCTAATGACTAAGAATTTCTAAAAAAGCCCAGCAAAAGGCCAGCTGATAAAGATCTCTAGGAGATGTTCAAAAGAGCCCCCTCGGCCAGTGGCTCCTACACCTCACGGATTTCTTCAAGCGCTATTACGAATTCATTTAGAGATTTCCTCTAATCTAGAGAAGTTTAGCTTAGTAGCCTTAGGAAGCAATCTTATACAGATCAAGCAGATCTTCCTGAGCCACTCCCCTAGAAAGACCTTCCAGGCACCCCCGCTGACTATTATTTCTTGCCCCTAATGTTACATGGGGTCGATCACCTGGGCATTTACTCCTTCCTTGGTTGATGCTCTGAAGCACCTTAGCCTCAAGGAGGTCTGATTGGGGTTAGTATTTTTACCAGTTATTATTGTGGGATCATCATTACTCATTAAATATTTTTATATATTTTTTAATTTTAGGGAAAATGAAAATTGAGCGCAACTCCGCCAGGGCGTGTGCTGTGTGCCCCGAGTGCCCAAGTTCCCCCTAGTTTTCGAAGGGCTACAAAATGACCTTAAGATGGCCCCTCTAGCTCAACATTTCCTAAAAAACTCGAAGGCAAAAAAGTCTGGGAGATTTTGTAAGTTTAAAAATTTGATCGTTTAATAGTTTAAATTAAGGGTTTAATTATCGTTTTAACGGCTGCCCTATTTTAATTAATTAAGATTTAAACATTAAAACTTAAATTCGATTATAGGAAATTGGAGTGCTCCCACTGCACCAGACCCTAGCAGGAAGTCCCACGCCAGAATCGCCAAGATCGTCTCCTACTATGAATAGATCAGGACCAAGCAGTTCATTCCTCCTTTCGACAGCATTGTGGGCGAGGTCGAGGCCGCCCCTGAGGGTCGCGATGAGGTCGAGGTGGCTTGGCATTGGTTCCTCGTGTATCTCCCACTTACAAGTAAAGGCTCCTGCAGAGATCCCTAAGTCACAGCTCCATAAGGAGGTTGCTCTGTATCACGACAGAGACACATCTTCCTGATCAGGGATGGGACGAACAGCTTCTTGAAACTGAGAGAGATTCTTTTAGTAATATTCATAATGTTATATTTCACTTTCCACCCACTTTTGTATTTCTCGTAATGGGTTTTCATTTTTCTCATTTTCACTTTGCAATAACGATGTATTATTTAATTTAAACAACCCACGATTGCTTAAAAAATTACTCTTGGGGTTTTATAAGGAATAATATAATTATTAATGTTAGGAAAAGTAAAGAATAGGTTAAACAAGCAATCTATATTAATGCTTACAAACCAATTTAACAAAATTTCCTTATTATTAGAGATATAGCAATGACTTAATCTAACAATTTAATTACATTATAATTTACTAAATTTCTATTAAATTATGAAAGAATTGATATGTTTATAATATTATGGATAGAATTATTTTTAACATAATTTCCAAAATTAATATGAGAGTTAAAACCAGTAAATTTATATTAAAATGGATTAGTAATAAAGTCTAAATAATTAGCTTATTAAAATTCCAATTAATATAAATATATAGGTATGTAACAATTTGAATAAATAAATTAAATATAGATATGATTCTTTTTAGAAATGTAAAATCAGCAATTTATTTTAGTCTTGATAAAACTCATCGTTATGCTGAATTAATAAATTTTTAGCATTTTATCTGTAAAATATAATTTCTTTTGATTTTATTATATTATATTACTTAATTGTAAATAACTATTTTGATTTCTTTTCCTGAGAATCTTTCAGAGCTCCTCCTATTCCATGATCTATTCCTACATTGGTAGTCTTTCCACTGTATTGATATGCCTCTGATCTATCTCTTTTTTGTCTTTCTCAAAAGCATCAGCCATATTTTATGCTATTCTTGGATCCATCTTGATCACTTATATATCCTTCGCAGTAAACCCAGCATTATTTTTTGTTTTTGACATCGATATAATCTCTACTCTATATAATTTTTAGCTCTTCATCTTCAACAACATCAACTTTAACAATTTTTACTCAATCTGAGAATTACTAAAGAAACAAATGATTTAATTAGCAAATCTTCGAATGAATAACTTCTAAAGGCACTACACGATTCTGCATTGAAGAATAAAGGGAGTTAGTATATCTTACTCATACAAATGTCCATGGAGCCGATATAATGAAGTAACCAGATTTCGAGAACAATTCGTGTCAATTAGCCAGAAGTCTTTCGAACATTTCCAGATCTCACATTGCATTGCCAGCTGATCCACATCTGTTCTATCGGATTGCGACAAAGGGCTACTGTCTTTTCAACTAGTAGCTAGGATGCATTCAATTAAAGCCAATAAGATTGGAAATAAACTAATATCCTAAAAACAAGCCTTAAATGATTTAATTATAGTGGTTTAAAGTATCGTAACTTAAATATAAGTTTATTTTATTGATTCTTTTAACAGTCTGCAGATTCTAAAAAGTGTTGGCATTTAAGTAATCCTAACAATATATTAATTTATAATATAATTTAACTAATCAAATAAGCATTGCTTTTTCAGCTATACTGAATAGGTCTGGGATTCAAAAATCTTAATAGATACCAATAATTTATTTAGATTTCTGTTATTCTTTAAAGAAACTTAAAAGAGACATAAATGTTAGAATAATAAAGTTTTCATCCGTAAAAATATTATTATAAAATGACATAAAATAACTTGAACTTTTTAATAAAAATAAATAGAGACCTAAAAGGATTTGTGATGTTTATAAAATGTTGAAATATTAACTTTAAGCATTATTATTATTATTATTGAGAAATGATGGTAATGGATATATTTAGAAATAGAAAATAATCAATATATTAGTAGCAGCCCTCGGCACTTATAAATCTGACTGTTAATAAAATGAACAAATTACATTAGTTAGATATATAATTGAGTATTAAGTATAAAGAATTCTTAAAATTATTTGTGATTTTTAATTATAATAATTTATAAACTTTAATAATTTTACAATAATCATGGATTTATTGTATCACTCTGAGTCATATTATAGGTACCTTGGCAACTCACATCTTTATTAAAGAATTATTATAGTTATTAATATTTACCATTAGGTTTACGAAGGATTCCTCATTCATTTAGCACATTACTCTTGGATCTGTACATTTTTTACCAGGATTTGCAAAGAAATTTATTCGTCTGATTTATTTCCTAGAGTCTTAGCATTGCCTCCACTGCCTTAGCATCAATAATTGCAAGGCATTATGGTCATCTAGCACTAAATAGAGTACTTACTTCGCACTTTAGGCGCGTCAATTATTTCTGACCTTCTCATTGGTAATAAAAACTGTAGTCTCCATTGTTTCTTCATTGAACATATATCTCTGGGAAAGTAATGTCATTAGGAAAATCAAGTTTGCTGATGGAGATTCGCAGATTTACTGCTATTTTGATCATCTCTTGGAGGAAGTTGTGAAACTGTCGTCTAAAATGGTCAAATACATCGTATATAAAATTTGTTGATATTGTATTAACTATCATATTATCAAAAATTGTGCGAAGGTGAGAAGAAGTTCCTTTGGCGTGTGGAGTTAGCACCTACCGGTAAAGCTTTAACAATGGAGACAATAAACAATAGGAGGTTAATGAAACTTATCCAAAGCCTGTTATCAGAGTTCAGCATAGTGAATATGAAAAGTAATAATATAATAATTAAAGTTGAATACTCTCTTTATAAGTTTTATAGAAACGAGAATCATAATTTAATATTATATATAATCTAGAGGTAGTCCATTAAGTAGTTTACATATTCAAATCTTAGGTTACATACAAATTAATTAAACTTAATCATAGATTTAAGTGAGTAAAAAGGTATTACAAGGAAAATCAAAACCTATATATTCATTTAAGCTATGAATCCATTGATAAAGTATCTATTTGAAAATAAACTATTTGTAATTATATTACTATATTTAATGCTGCTTCTCTTATTCATATTGTCTTAAGTATCTGTAGTAATCTTTTAAATAATTTTAATTAAACTATCAGCAATTTAGTTTATACTATTTTAACTTAATCATTTAATCATTTAATAAACCAATAAGCTTTGAAGTTATTTAATTTATGGGATAATTTCAGAAATGGCTCTAATTAATGTAATGAAAATGGCTTGAAATTATTTAATAATTTAAAAATAGTTTTATTCTACAATTTTTAAAAATATATGATGTAAGCATTAATATTGATATTATTTGTATTATTTAAAGTATTATAACTTAATTAAATGTTAAATATTTATACTTTCAGGAATTTATAAATATCCATGTATTCTAATTGCTTATCTTTGTTCAAGTAAATTCCTATCTTTGTTGCAAATAATTTACGATTAATTATATTTTATTTATATCGCACCCATTTATATGATGACTAATTTACATTGTTTGCAATAAATATTAAATAATGAATGAGTTGTTTATATTTTTATTGAAAATTTCATACTATTTGTTAGCATTTTTAAATGGTGTGTCGAGAGATACTTCATTAATTGGTTTTGTAAAACCATTTTCTACATCCCATTTATCTCTGTATTTTTTGTAATAGTTTTCGAGAAGAATTTTATATGATTGTTTTCTTCTTATTTTTAGTAATAACATTTAGGATTGTTTTAAGTAATAATCTACTAAATATGCTTAATCTTGATTTCTAATCTATTCAAATTTAAGCATTTATTAACATTTAGCTCTGCAATTAAAATGGGGGCAAACAAAAAGGTGATGATGCCTACACCCCATTCCATGCATCTGGCTTTATTTACTTAGTTGAATGTAAGACTAAGACATTTACTCCGAGGCCTAGATAATTACTTTCCAATAAACTCCACATAATTTTCCCATGATAATTCTTTGGCGGTCCGATAGGTAATACGCAGATGGTTTCATCTAGTGGCATTTGCGATTAACTCATATAGCTAACATAATCTCCCCTGTGATGAAGTGTAATCTCGTTTAGTCTTGAAGATTTCTATTAAGAAAAATTTATCATACTGATAAGAGTTTAAAGGTTGATGTTTATACTAATTAATTTCAGATTTAATTCAATATTTATATTATATACACAATTGAAAAATACTAACAATTTTAACATTAAACAATTATTCTTTGTATCTTCTTTTTATCTTCTTCAATAGCCTAAGAATACAGTTATATTTTTTTTATTTTTGCTCTTCAAATAATAATTATATCAACTTAGCTGATGCTTGTCTTTATCAAATAAAGCTAATTAAAAGAAAATTAGGCATGTAAATGTAATTAACAGAATTAATGAATTATCACCATCTTTTAATTTCTTTTTATCAATAAAAAATGTTTAAAACTTAATTCCTTATAATAAAAATTATCATGCTTAAAGCACTGTTAGGTCTGCTCTCGATTCATTGGCTTCTCAAACAATAGAATTCCTATCCAGTCTAGCACTTTAGGACCCCTTTAAGATTCCTTCACATAAGCTGGAGAATGCCAAGATATTCTACATCAATTTGTGTTTAGATGATTAGGGAACAATGTCACACATTACCATAGTTATTGTTTACAGGCTCAGTCATGTTGATGCTTGTAGTCGAATGTAAATCAATGGCAAATTCTATTCTACTTTGATTATGATACTCCCACTTGACTCATCACTAGGAATCTAGTAGTTTAAGGTACATCTATCTTTTGTATTAATGCCAATTTTTAATCAAATTTAAGCTAGATTAATGTTATTAAAAAGATCAAACAATATGCCTTTTTAATTTAATAGTTAATAAATATTGTGAATAATGATGCTTATTAATATAATTATACTGTAATAGAATGATTAATAATTTAAATTTGCTTTTTATGATTACCTTATACTATTTAAATTTATAATTATTAAATATTTATAATTGTTATTTTATTTTTAAATGATTAGTTAAATTGAGAAGCAATATATTTAAGTTTATATTTAATATTCTTAGGCCCAAAATAGATGTTAATCATAAATTATTTTAATTCATTTCTGTTGCCAAATTCCAAATTTTTTTTTTATTAATTTATTGTATTATCTTCCACTAAATTTATAAAGTTTCATAATAATTTATATATTTATAATTGGCAAATGGTGAAATACAGGTTAATTTAAATAATATTAAATTAAAATGTATTATGTAGTTTATCTTTTATCTTTTCTCATTGTTATATTTTTAATTCTTTGATTCTTTAGATAGATATGCAGTTCCATAAGATTTCAAATACCTTTATTGTTATTCTAAATTTAATATTATAATCATGGAAAATATCATATATTTTTTTATTTATACCAATAGTTAAAATGAGTCGCTTATATATTATTTTATTATCGATCATAAATTTTTAAAAATCAAAAATTATGTTTATTAATAATTCAACGTAATATAATTCTATAATTCATAATTTAATGTAAGATGGCTTAAAAACACAGGAAATTGCCAAAATCTCCCTCGATACTTACTATAAAAATCATCATTATTTAAATGTGAGTGCAGTTTATTAAAAGTAGTTTATCTGAAAAACTCAATTTCCTCTCATAAAAAACAATTTTTTAAATAATAATCAACTATTTTAATTTGTTTTATAATTTAGATAAATGAATCTGCGGTTAGTGCATAATAAGTGATCTTAGAGAGTAATCAAAGAAAATTTTAAATTAAACAAAATTTCTGAATAAAAGATCTGATTTTCTTCGCTAAACTAAAATTGATTGAGAAAAATCAGAATAAATTAAAATATGAAATGCCTAATTAAAAACTAAGTGTTACATTTAAATCGCACAATCTGAGAAATCTCTTCTTTATATCATTTTCTTCTCATTATAATATTTTTTTATTTAAGCATATTTAATTTTAGGCAGTTTAGATTAATTTACATTTTTATTATTTACGATTCTTTTCTATTTTGTAAATATTAATCCTATTTTACAAATATTTTAACATAAAAAATTCTATTAATCAATTTAAAGCAGTTTATTTATTTTATTAAATCTTTAAATAAATAAGAATATTTATTTAATAAATGTAAAAACTTATAATATATAATTGATAATATTAATAACTTGATATAACATACAAAAGTCTTAAAAATCATCTTAAGATATAATGTAACCTCTATTTTGTGATCAAAATTAAATATATAAAACAACTTTTCAATTCTCAAATAAAAAATTGATCAACTTGAAATGAGTAATGATTAATTTATTATCTGTATTTGGCATAACAGAGAGTATTTATAAGGTATTAAAAATGATATTGTAAGTAAGATAGTTTCACAGCGCATGTCCCGCGAGTCTAATCTATCTAAGCTGAATTTTTTTATAATAAATCGCCTTAATCATGAAAAAATAAATAATTTACTTGTATATGAAATTACATGGCTTCAAACAATTCCATTTTTTAATGATAATTATACTGCAGCTTATAATCATTGTAATAGTCGTCTTCTTTATGTCAGACATCCATCACTACAACTTTTATCATTAAACTCACACTTAAAAAGCCTGCTAAGATTTTTATAAAACTAATTTATAAATAGATATCAAAAATATTGATTGCATATTAATCACTATAGCCTAAAAATTAATGAATGATTTATAAGTAACATTTGTATAATTTGAATAAAAGAACTATGCATATAAAATGATTTAAAAGTACTCATTAAAAGAGTTTTAAAAACTATTAAATGAATTATTAAGAATCTTTGAAACTACCAAAAAAAGGTTAAAATTTCTTTATTTATATAAACACGTTTCAAATCTTATTATTTGGGTAAATACTAAAAAAATATTTTTTATATAATTAATTATAATGGAGTTTAAAAATAAATATGAAAAGAAAGTAATTAGAATGAATAATAATAAAACAAATTTGAATAATAATATTAGGTAAAAATAATAAATGATTGATTAAAATGTATGAAATAATTTAAACGATTAAATAGAATTATAAATTTACCAAAAAAATGCCAAAAGCAACTCAAAATCTACAATTAAAAATTTATCATAATTTATTTAGTTTTCAGTGAGCTACAGAACCTAAAAATGAATAATAAAAAAGGAGGATTTAAGCCTAGGAAAGACTTGGAAATGATGGTAGAGATCAAGATCTAATTGATAATGGCCCCATAAGAATCCATAAAACAACCGCAAGATTTTCTTAAAACCAAGAAATTTAAAGTCATCACAAGAAGACATTGCCTCATGAGGATTCGATTCTAAGTGTTTTTTATTTAATTAAAACACGCAGTGAGCTGCATTTCGAGACATGCAAGTACCGAAAAAGACCTCGTCCGAATTTCTATTGGGTCAGGGTAAACATTGTCAAAATTAGAAGTATTTTTAACTTTAATAAAAAAAGATTATATTTTTAGCAAATCTCAAAAATTGGTTAATAATGTCAAAAAGCATTGGCGTCGGTATCAATCAAAACCCCAAAACCCCTTAGTGAGGTTTATAAGTGCTTTGATTTGTAGGGTATAGTTGGGGTCTTATTGGGGTTAGTAGAGAAATTAGGTCAAATTGCAAAATGAGAAATAGAAATTAGCGAAATTTAGGGTCTATTTTTGATGAGTAATATTTGGATTTACTGCTTAAGCTTAGGTATGGTACAAGTATTAATATAGACTAAGTCAAACTAGTAATGAATTATGCTGCTATAGCAAAGCTCCTGCGCAAGAGTGCCTCAACAGTTAGGTATTATTGCTTGTTGGCTGTTTAGCATTATAATTCAGGCACTTGAAAGCATCCTGCAAGAAAATAAAAGTTCTCACAGCACCATACTGACTACCTCTGCGACTCGAAGACTTTAAAGTATTGGGCACACTTTCCACTAGACTAGCGAGCTGTGATGCTTCATCGCAAGTTTCCTGACATGCGTATCTCTCCTTAAACTATAGCCAACATTTATAGAAGAAATGGTTTTACTTTCAAGACTGTCGACAGAGTGAAGAGAGTGATTGATTTTACAGTGCCATTTTATAGTAATAATTTAAACTATATATATGATTAAATGCAGAGGGCTATTACAATAACATCAAGTTCATACAGGCTGATGAAGCTGTGTTTACCTTCAACACCTTTATTAATAAGTCTTGGTATAAGAAGTATGATAATATAGAAGTCTACGATTAGAAAGTAAAGGTTGTAACCCATGCAATTTTAGCAGGTATTAGTGAAGACTTTGGCTTAGAAAGTTATGTTATTCATCCTCGCTCTATTAAGCGAGAGTAGTACATAGAGTTCCTACATTAGCTGAGAGATAAATACACTGATTAAGAGATCATCCTGTTTGTTGACAACCTCTCAGTTCATAAGACTAAGGAGTCTAAGAAAGCTTATGAAGAGTTAAACATTAGTCCTGTATACAATGTTCCTTACAGCCCTTGATTTAATGGAATTGAATTCTACTGGAGTTAAATCAAGACCTACTACAAGAAACTGCTGCTATATCACCTAATGTATGACTTGCCTATAGATACAGTAGACTTGATTCAGAGTAGCTGCAAGAGAGTAAGCATAGATAATACAACAGTTTGTGCGAGAGAAGGAAGAATGAATGTTTATAATAAGTTTTAGATTTAAATGAATGAATAAGTTCACATATTAAACTAACCCATAAAGGGGTTTGGCTTTTTTTTCTTCTCCTCTTCTTATGGCTCTTGGGCCCATATTTCTTCTCTTTGTGCCAGCTCCTGCATCTATGTTCATTTCTTCTGGCTTTTAAACATCTTTATAAAGTCTCTTGCTCACTTCATAAATAGTCTATGACTTTCTCTCTCTGTGAACCTTTGCATGCTCTTTCATTAGGGAATATACCAGTTCCAGGTTTCCCTACAAAGTTATGAATCAAAGCTTACGAGAGTGGAATGGATGCTTCTTAAGCTCAGCGAGCCAGGTCTCGCTCATTAGTATGCCTTGCTTCTTTTAATCTTCAGGAGAAATAGAGTAGCGTTTTTTGTGAGCTTCTTCAATGATCTCTCTGAGATAACTCTCTCTTAAAGTGCCAAGAACTCCAAAGAAGAAGCTCCTTTCTGGAAGCTTGTTAGAGAGTTGTTTCTTGGTAGGAAGATAAACTACCAACTCTTCATCTTTCATAGCATCCTCGTAGAGATTAGTAACTGAAATCTCTGGGTAGTTTGGTATATCTATCAACTTTATTTCGCTGTTTTTGAAGGCTTTCTTCTCATCGCAGAGTATAGCTTTTAAGAATGAAATTTTGGTACCTTCCATCGTTGGAAGGAATAAACCCACTATAATATATGATTAAGTATATGTCACATGCTTACCATGCTAAGTGATGTATCGATAGAGATCTTCCTTGCTTCTAAATCTTGAGATCATTTCTTAAGCTTCAACCCTCTTCATTGCAGTACTTATAGATTCCATCTTTGTTCCTACTCTTGTTATTGAATTTCAAATTTTAATATATAGAGTTCTGGATCCTACTGTTAAAAATCTTAGTATTAAATATGGGTATCTTATAGAAGGTCAACCTGGTAAGGATACGTGGAGAAAGCTGGCAGAAGCTGTAACAAACTTCAGAGATGGAGCTCCATTTTTATCATTTAGTTCCATTAAATTAGTACTAAATTTGTTTAAATTTGATTAGTACCGGTACTAAATTCGTTTAAATTTAATTGGTACCAATTTAATGGTACCAATACTTAATTAGTACCTAGTTTTAAACTAATGAGGTTTTAATGGAAAAGTTCCAAAATGGTTCAAAACCTAATTGGTACCAGTACCAACCCGATTTTATACTTGGTTGGTACCAAAATCGAAATTATTAAGTATGAAATTAGAAAAATTATATTTATAAACTAAGCATAAATATGATCTCTAACACCTTAAATTCAACCATAAATGTTGACGTATTAACTCCTATACAGAGTGACTATAACCAGAAAGGTTATTAGAGCTTAATAATAGAAATTTAAATTTGAATTTAAACATGGCGCTAACTTAAATCGAAAAGCAGTTTCTCTTAGCAGTGGATAATAATAGCTAAACTTTGGCTCCTCCAAGAAACCAGAAGTAATTTATATTGAGAAGGAGGTTGAGCTAAGAGCTCTAGAGTTTGAAGCTGAGGTCTTTAAAATTTAAGTTTAAAACTAGAAGTAGAGTGCAGAGATAGGAGTTTAAACATAAGTGGAATTAGTTGAGGAAGATAAAGAACAGCAACAAATAGAAAAATTTAAAACATTTTTATGTGAAGACTGCTAAAATTTCTTCTCAACTGAGTCTAGCTTGAAGAGGCACATCAAAGAGGTACACTCTGGTAGAGCTAAGAATCTACTTTAAGCATGATAAAATAGATGTTAGATATTAGTGCACAACATGCATGAAGTCTTATACTCACTCAGCCAAAGTAAAGAGGCATTTGCAGAAGCATCATTTAAGCGAATTCCTGATTAAAGATGAGGAATCTTAAAAGCTTGTACCTGCTAAAAGAAAAAATAACTCTCTTGAGTCATAAAGGCAACAATAGGAAAGGCTCAAGAGGCAGAAGCGTTTTGAATCAATGAATCAGCCAGCAAATGGTACTCTTATAGCATGTCTTTAAGAGAGAGCTATGTTTATACTTGCATTGAATGCAATTTATATTGAAAGCTGTATTGAAAATTACTTGCATTTTGGCCTGCCAAACAAGGCTAAGCTTATAGTGGTTGATGAGTATGCTTACAAAGTATATCCTTTTAAATATCTCATTAAAAACGAGCAGTATCAAATGAATTTGCAAACGAATACATAATACTGAGGGAGGCTTAGAAAAAATAGTTTAAGAACTTACTTAGACTTGATGGAGTTATTCTTGGGCATGGCTTTGTTGCATTAATACTGAAAAAGTTTGAAATGACTTTGAGAGAGTATCTCTATCATAATAGATACCCAGATGATTTAAATGAGATACTGTCAGAAATGATTAAGGGTGTTTAAGAGCTTTATGAACTTGGGTATGTACATAGAGATTTTAAGCCTGAAAATGTTATGTTAAATCTCTGTCCTTTAGAAATTGTAGTCATTGATTTCAATAGAGCAATTAGATAAGAAATAGTAACTTTTGCTAAGGTTCTTGGCACACCAGGATACTTTCCAATCAGGGAGAAGTGGACTAATGGCTCTGTTTAATGGGATGTTTGGGCAGTTGCTGCCATAATCTTAGAGTGCGATATGGAAAGTATGTCTTACTTTGGAACAAAGCACGAAAAATAATCATAAGTTTGGCTTCTAAACATATATAACAGGAAGATTCTGCAATGAAATTAAAAGGCTTGTAGAGATGATAATCGTTAGAGCTCCCGCTTATCCAAGATAATCTTTAGAAGACATACATGAGCCACTCCAGAGAGCTAGATTCATGAGGTACCACAAAGATAAGCAGATAAAATTTGTTTGAATTAAGTACACTATTAATCATTAAATATTCATTAAATTCACATAAAACCTGCGTTTTCTCTACTAACCCCAATAAGACCCCAACTATACCCTACAAATCAAAGCACTTATAAACCTCACTAAGGGGTTTTGGGGTTTTGAATGCCCCATAGTCATGGCAGGTCTCACGATCTCCAAAATTGTTGTTTTCAAATTCTCCACCCTCAACTGCCTCTAGAAACAACTAGAAATTTGTACACATAGATTACCTCATCTTAACCCTAGTTCCTAGTATAGGACTCACAATGACTGTAATAAGATAATGATATGGTTTTATGATGAGAAATTGATGATTTTTTTCTAAAGACAGTCAGCTATATCTCCCAATACAAAAAGGCATTCTATTATTTTGAAGTGTTTTATTCTTTCGCTCTAGATGTGCTGATCCCTCTTAAGCTTATCTTGAAATCTTGAGCCACTTATATCACTTAAAGAGTAATTTTCTACATATAATTTAAAATTTGTGAAAATTTTAACTTGTGATTTATATATCATTTATTTCTGCTTATACAATTATGAACAAAAATAAGATTCTAATTGAGCCAGAAAAAATCAAATCTTGTGCAATTCATATCTTGCTTGATAATATATTTAATATATTTTCATGTTTTTCTCCAAGAGTATTACCTCGACAGAAATAGTTATAGCATGTTAATTTCATTCATAATATTTATTGAGAATATGCATTAAATATGCAAAATAAGACATTTGACCATTAGTGTCTTTATATTAGAATAAATCTAGACATAAATTATAAAATTATAGGTTAGCACTTTAAGGCTATCAGTGCTTAGATTTATAATTTTGTTAAAAACTATTTTGTATTTCAGTATATGCTAAGTATCTCTTTGCACCAACTATTTTACTACTATCTAATGCTGCTTACAGGAGATCACCAACCAAGCGGAAAGTTTATTATATTGATTGATACTGATCATGACATTATTTTCAAAACTAAAATTACAGTTATGATTTAAAGATTAAATTTGTTGTAAGCAGTTTATATCAGGTACCTACTTCAACTATAAGACTTTTAAATAAACCACTAATTACTATGTTTATCTCGACCTTTCATTATTGTATTTCCTTTATTGCATTTAAAGTATTCAGCACTAAAATGATTCAAATTAAATATAAATATAAATATTTGTTATTATGTTCTACAATAACATATATTTTTTGAATATTTAAATCTAATAAATGTTTTACTTACCATATTATTAACATTAATAGTATAATTTTCATCATAATGACTTATATATAGTTGCTTTAAAAATCAATAGTCTCATAATTTATCTTCATTTGATTAGCATTAGGCATTTAGTCGTACCTATTTTAAGGGTGACTTTATAATTCAAACATTGAAAGCTAAATTGTTTAATCATTACTATTAATTATTATATTTATGGTAAATTAACAATAACATATAATATAGTTGGAAAGCAATTCAACCAGTAAGTTTTAAATAACTTAACATGGGCATTTATAGAATAATTCTCATATTTCACTGATATACTTGCCATACTATACCTCTGTAAATTACCACAGGCGATCATAATGAAACAGCTTCTATATTTAAATAATTTGCATTTATAGAAATATGAGATAAAATAGATTAAATGAGTGATATTGATAATCACTTATTAATCAGTAGGAACTTCAGAAATTTCAGCACTATTAAAGATTAAAGATAGATTTATTGAAATTCAACTTATCTATATTCATTAATCGAATCAATACTTATTTAAATAATTGCAGGTATTTACCCAATTTAATTAATATAAATTTTAATATGAGTTGAAGCTATTAATTTGTTGAAGTATTTGTTTTCCAAATAATATTTAAGTTTAATGAGAAAATTGTAATTTAACAAAAAAAAGTAGCTAAATAAAAAATAGAGATTATTAATAAAAATTGATAATAATTCAGATGAAAGTTACCAGTAACTTAAAGCTCAACTTTATTGAGTATAACATCAATTAGTTCACATTGTAGCGGATAGAAGAACATTGAATAATTACAGCCTAACGAATGAAATAGCAGTAATAAAATAATTTTAGCATTTATAGAAAAGTTATTATTAGCTTAAAATGAAAGAAAGTTCATCAATTATTTTAATGATGCATTAATAATATGTTGACAACAAATATAAATAAACTCATTATTATTAAATGTCCACATTTTAGTCTAAATTAGTCATTATAAGGTTCATGAGTATATTATTTATCATAAATCATTGAAAATTAAAAATTATTTGAATTTAAGTTATAACTGATAATCAATTATTAATCTTATATTAAAATTAAAAATTAGAGCAACTACTCTCTGATTACATTTCAGGTAACAATAATATTTACTTTCCACATACAATTATATTATTTATTTTCCATCACTTACTTTTGTTTCTTATTTTATGATTAACTCCTTACTTTTTAGAGAAGAGTAATTATAAACTTAAGATAAAAGCAGAGAAAAGATAATAATAAAAAATGCGCAAATAACAGAGAAGAGCACTGCTGTATTTTTATCTATGACTAATTACTCTTACTATATCCGGTCATATTAATACGATAGACTTCTTATGTGTAAGCTAAAACAGTTTTAATAAAATAAAATAATTTATATATGCATAAATAAATTCATCGCAGTTAGAATACATTCATAATAAAAGTCACTAATTTATACAAATGATTATTTGCTTTAATATGTCCCTACTTATACTTATGTTTTTAATCATAGAATTTATAACTGATATTTTTCATTTTGATTAAATAATTTCCTGATGTTTTGTATTTTATCAATATTAAGATAATTATAGTAAACGTATGGTTTAGAAAGCACTTATGATTCTGTGAAACTTAAATAGAATTAATTAATCTCACAAAGTTTCACTTCTATGTAATTATGCGAACAAACTATTGATAATTATGTAAAAGAGTACCAGTTTAGACTAACTTAAAACTAGAATTAAATAAAAATTTAAAACAAATTAAAAAAATTAACCCTCCTCTCAACCAATTTATAAATATTTATTTTGATAAGTAAGATACGAATCCTATTCATTATTTTAATCTATAATTACTACTCATAAACAATTCTGTAACTGATAGCAGAATTTGATGAATTTTTTAATTTTTCTAAATTTGTGCCTTTGTTAGTGAATTTTTCAATGTCTATTCCTGCCATGCTAGCTATTTAGATTACTACAATCTCCCCTTTAAGATCTAAGAATCTCATCATTAGTCATAACTTTAGATTTTGGATGAATTAATATATATATATATATATATATATAATCTCTACTATAAATATATATGTCTCCTTTCATTTATAAATTAATAAAGAGAGTTTTTTTGCCTGCGTTCAAATGGATTGAAATGTTGAAAAATGTTAGTCCAAGGATATCTATTAGTATATCTACTCACCTGGCTCTTAAAGTTGGGAATAATTTGCTCCCATCTAAAGATCATAAATTGGTAATCAATTGTTAGGATACATTTAAAGTAAATCATGTTTTGTAAATTTTCTATTTCTCACTCTTTAGATATTGGGTATTTTTTACGCTTATTAATGAGGCATTTTTTAAATTAAACAAGACATAAATATCCTTAGTTTATATACTAAAAATATCTTTAACTTGTCCAGCAATAACTTTTGATACACCTAAAGTTTTTTATGATAAATTTTATAAATAACGCTGATATATTTAGTAAAATCTCTAACAATTACCAAAGAATGAATTGATAATCAAATATAAATAAATTCAATCAAAATATAGTGGTAGAATTTTGTTATAAATATACTCAATTAGTAAAAGTAAATAAAACTTATATTTTATAAGAATTACATAGTTTTTAACAGAATTAAACTTCCTATTTTTTTATATCTTTACATAAAATAGTTTTATCAAACTCTATATTTATAAAAAAAACTATAATTAACCATTATATATAGGTAGATTTATACTAATGAAATATATCTTTCCTAACATATATTAAAATAAGCTAATAAATGAAATAATATATTTTATAAATTATATACCAATATGAACTCAATAAGAAAAGGACACTATGCAATTTGAATTAAGAAAAAAGAAAATAATATAATAATAATTCTAAGTTGTGTATTATAAATTAAAATGAATTTTATTATTCATAATTATTCTTTTAAATATAATGGATGAATGCTTATTTGATCATGTTATTAAGATTATTTGTCAAGGGAATATGATTACTTAGATATTAAATATGATTGTTTGTTTCATGCCAGTTAGTTAAATTTATCTGTTTCAATTCTGGATGATCTTATTCGTATTATAGTAGAACTATTAAGGCTTAATTTAATCTCTATCTTCATTAATATGGTATTTTATAATAATAGTTTGCTTTTATCATATTATTTAATATTGCCTTAGTAATGATGTGCTTTAACATGTTCTACATTGTAAACACCAATATAATATTATTGAGTTCTGTTCCTCTGTTAATGAAATCTGTAGTTTTAGCTGAGAGTTACGTGAAAATCCAAAGTTCCACTTTAAAGTATTTAATCATAATTTAGATAATATTGATTACTATTGATTACTTATTACCAATGGTAACAGTCTAGGGGTCAATTTATTTCTTTTGTAAAATTTTTAGTTATTGTCAGAGTCTAATCTCAACCAAGTTTGGTCTTAAAAGCATTTGTAAACTTGAAAGTTCTACCATTTTTATAACAAAAATACTTTTTGGAACTCTCTAAATAAGGAATTACATAATTATATGATTGGCTATAGTTATGATATGGCGGGCATTATTCTTACATCTGAGTGAGAGACAAATGAAAAAGAATTTTATAATAAATTTGAAAAAACTTAATTTAAGATTGTAAACTTATTATATTTTCACTGAGTTTTTAATAGTTTAATGAGTTGGTTCAACTATTCTTTATGAATATAATTAGAAGACATTATTTTGAATATTTTATTAATAAGTGAAATAAAATATTTCAATTTTATGCATTATTTAGATAAACTTAAAACCAATGTTAAGTTTTTTTTCTAATTTTCATCAAATTTACGTATGAATTACTTGTGAGTAAATTTTATTTCATTAATATGCTTAATCATTTTTAACATTTTATGGAATTAATTTTCAAATCATATTAGAATCTAATTGCATCACTTAAAATGTTAAAAATCACGATTTTTATAACTATTTAATATTAGGCAATTAAATAAAAAACAAACAACATTAGTGTTTAGAAGTTTGAACTTAATAATCAAAACAAATAAACAAATTAAAAATATTTCTCAAAATAATTTGGATTTAAACAGTGTATTATCTAAAATACTCTCTAAAATTTACATTTTTATTAAAAAATTATAGAAACTTTAATTTTAAACATCTTTTTACTAGACTTTACCTTATAACTTTCTGTCTTGGTCGTTTATATTAGATTAGGATTGCCAATTAAAATTATAATATATTCCTTAATTTTTGAAATCATCTAGAATACAGAGTTTTTATACTAATGATAATAATAAAAATCATGCTATGGTATCTCATTTTAATTCTTAAAATTTTCTTTAAAGCATTTAAAAGAATCCTTAAATTGATAATACAATGGTATTTAGAGAATTATAATAATAACTTACTTAACATATATAAACATAATAGAGACTTTTAAATTTTAAAAATATATATATTTTCATATGGTATTGATAATGAATAGAATCATCTTGACATCGGTAAAATGCCAGAACTTCAATTCTTTTTTTTAATCTAATAAGTTGATTAAACGTTTAATAGATTGATATTCAGTAGAAATATTTTGATTAATTATCACAATTTTCTTATCACTAATGTTATTTGTCTTTTATATGAAATTTTTTGTAAAGTCAGAAACAAACTGCTGTAAATAATACGATCAATAAAAAAGTACAGCATTAAATGTAAATGCTTGGAGTAAATACTAATTGCATTTATTATTTACATTATCATAAAACACTATCATACTTGGCATTTTTATCATTAATTTTATATCATTTTGATCATATTATTTTTTATTTAAAAAAATGAACTGTTTGCTAATAATTCATACTCAATATCTTTATAGACTTCCAAACTGCTTTATTAAGCAAGAATACAATCTGTGCTAATTTAATAACAGTTATTTACTAAATTTGCTTACATTTTAGTTTGAAAGTTATAATAAGCTTCATGACAATAACGTGCTAATCAGAAATTTAATAAATAATGCTTTGATAAATTATTATTTAATGCTGTACAAATATTAATAATAAGGTATGTAATGATGATAAAATAAAAGAGTAAATATTAGCATTTACAGTTTTGAAGCGCTTTAATCTTGCCAAGAAGGCACTCCTATTACACTAGAATTTACAAAATATTTTAATTTCAAGTACGATGGTCATTTTCAAACAATAATTATAATAGATAGTTATTTAGCTTAGAAAGAGGAGCAATATTTCTGAATATTAATAGTCAAAAGTTTAGGAAGAAGCTAATATAAGAACAATATGAAACTTCTTTTTTAGTAAACAACCATTATGTTCATAATTACTTCAAATATATAATTTGTATGTAAAGTTTAAAAGTTTATAATAAAAAAATTATTTAAATGAGAAATTAAAAATATCTCATTAGTTATCCTTTAAGAGTAAAAATTATATTAAAAAAAATAAATAATAATATATAATTAATAATAATTAATATTTATGAATAATAATGGCTAAATAAAGAAGCAAGATGCTCTAGATAAAGCTTATTTAAACTTCTTTAATGAATTATCATCGGAAATATAATCATTAGATCAATTAGAATAATATTAAGGGGATATTCAGTGGAGAAAATTGTAAAAAAATTTAAGAAATTGGAAACATGAACTAAAAGAGAAGATTACTCAATAAATATCAAAATCAATATATTATCGAAAGAATTAAATGACAATTTAGAACTTATATATATGTACTAAGTCTAAAGTTTATTTTTTTTAAATGTAATATAATGAAATTTCTCAACATAAAGTTAAATTAAATATAAATTCTACGTATATGGCTCCAAAAATACATCAACTTTTAAATTGCTAGAATAAAATTAATTTTGTGAGTTTGGGAAATATATATATATAAAACGTAAAAATAAATCCCATATAAAATAATCTTAAAACACTAAACCTTATAACATTATCTACAATAAAGATTAAAAATTGATTAACTATTATTCTTAAAATAAAAAAATTATAAACATAAAAAAACTAATTTATTATTAAATTAGAATTTAACTTGCTAAGTATTCCAAATTTAATATCGATGTCACAAGCATTGTTAGACCTTGAGCTCTCAAAGCTCTTTCTGGATCACAAATTGGGAGATTTCCCACCCAGAATACTCAGACCCCTTCTGCTACAACTTACCACTCTACACGACTTTGGTATATCTACAATTTGCAAAAGTTCGCTTCTTGTCCTCAAGTAAGTCTTTGCAAAGCAGCAAATCCTGCACCAGAAGGTGATTGATCTAGCTAACAGCCACCTCAGAAATATCTTCAACGACTTCTCGGCTAAGACCTACTACTTCCTATGCTTCTTAAGCAAGCCTAGAAAGAACTGGATCTATTAACAGATCCCTAGGTCCCTCATCAATTCAGCGATCAGCTTCTTAACCAACCTCCTCTCCAGAGTTATCTCATTGACGTACTCGTCAAACGTCCCCAGATACTAAATAATAGTCCCCTTTGAAAAATCCACCACAGTAATAGCTACTACCACCTAAATCCTTGGATTCCGCTCCCTCTAATTCCATACTCAGGATAAAATCTTTATCCAAGCCATCATCGAAACTTTAAGGAAAAAGTTGGAAAACATTCAAAGGTCTCAGGACTCCATGTAAAACTTGGTTAATACATAGGACACCATTTCTCCTATTTAGTAACTTTAGAAAATTACTAAGAAATCACCCGGAAGTGACTCCCTAGGTAATAAGAACTTCTTATCAGAGAATCACTCCTATATATCTCAACTCTAAGACAAAGCAAACAAGTTAGAGAGGAAATACTAGAAAGTCAAACAAAAACTTAATGAACAACATGAAGCTTACAACACAGAACTAGAATACAATAACATTGATAAAATTCTCGAACTCGTTCTTCCCGTAATGTTCCCGGATTTATTTGACTTAGACTAGCCCATAGACTGGGATGACTTTATAAGAGTCATGGGTATAGAATCTCTTAAGATTCCCTGGATCTACCTCCAGGCACAAGGGTACAAACGATTCTCACACAGTCAACTGCTAATCCAACTTGACGTTAGGATAGACCTCACAGAATACCAACTCGACGAAATGTTCAAACCCTACAACGAAGACCCCAAGTAAGACCAAACTTGGCGCTTCATTCCCTAAATAGCCTTTGCTTCAGGCAACACTACATTCGCCAGATCACTACTTGAATACTCTCAAAGGATATGCAGAGTAGACTCAAACTTCTACACACTATCCAAATTATACATCTCAATCATACTATAATGCATTGATAGTTTATAAGACACCTCTAACCCCGACAAAATTAATAAAAAGTTAACTAGCAATCAAACACTCAAACTACTAAAGGAATGCTCCTCCGAAATAAGCCAATCAGTTAGTCATCTCGGAGCCTAAAACTTTGACCTTTTATTAGCCAAAACACTATCAGCAGACAAGAAAACGAGAGACGCAGAGCACTATGACCTCACCTCTTAAACATTCGACACTGAGTTACTCAAAACTTGAAAAAGTGGTTACTAAAGGCCACTATGATTAACCAAAAAGGATTCCGTCCTTTCATAATGATATGCTCAGGGGGCTTTAAGCCCTCGATGCGAGTTAATTATTATTATTATTATTATTATTATTATATTATTATTATTATTGTTATTATTATTATTATTATTATTATTAATTATTATTATTATTATTATTATTATTATTATTATTATTATTATTATTATTATTATTATTATTATTATTATTATTATTATTATTATAAATCTAATTTAATTTACTTATTACTAGTGATGAAGATGATTTTTTTGGTAATCCAAGATGTATTAAATGTTATTAACTTGTTAGGGACAATACCTTTTGAATTCTATTTATTGATAATTGTTTAAATAATTGTTTAAAGCTGTCTGTGGTGATAGGTTTGATTGCTGTTTCACTAGCTTGACCTTTAAATTTTGCCTTTCACTTTTCTCTCTCTATTATATTCACAAGATTGATTCATTTTTTTCATTAAATTTATTCATCCTTATCAGAAAGACTACAATATTAATGGCATTGATTAAAGTGCCGTATTATTGTAAGAAACGATTAGATGATTTCTTTTTATTTCATACAATTAAGGCTATTAAGTTCATAAATTTCCATATTCATTCTAAGTCTTTTAGAGAAATCTCATAGTTCCTTCTATTTCATGAGCTCAGTGATTGATGCTGACTTGTTTATCAACTTTGGAGATAATTAAGGTTGAATTTTTATAATAATTTCCAAAAGATGATGTGTCTAAGATTACTTATGTGGATACTTTCTTATTAACTTCACTATATGTTTGACAGATTCCTAGTTTTCTTTACTTAACCTAATCATATCTTTTGTTAAATATTAATTGTGGGATGTACCACTCTAAATGAAGTCTATGGAGATTATGAGCTGATTAATTAGTAAAATTTCTATGAATTGCAAGTATTTAATTAACGAAAAGAATACTGTAAGGTTATAAGATACTTGGCTATTCCATTTTATGAGTTCTTCAGCTAAACAATTTTAAATATATTGATGTGTTTAACCCATATATATCTTATACATTTCAGATTTTAATTCATAATTTTCAAATAAATATAAATTTTTCAGGTAATTACTATATATAATTAAATTTTATGGAGTCTCTGGTTGAAATGAGAAACAAAATTTCAATAAAAGTAATATATAGCCTATTACAGAATTGATGAATCGGAGTTGATGAATAGTGGTGATCACTTTACCTAAAATTGTTTAAGATATGATTTCTTTTGTATAAGGAGATATATGTTTGCCAATTTAAGCTTCATTTTTCAATTTTTTTTTGGAAGTAATTTAATACATTTTATATTATAATGGAGACTTAAATGTATTGATAGTAGTAGGTCCATGGGAAACAGTGTTCTTTAAACAGGACATCGGCAGAAACACATACATTATTAGAATCTTATGTAGATATCTAAACTAATTTAATGGCGAGAGAATATAGTTTCTCACTTATTACTATTAAGTGTTAGAAACCATTAAATATTTAAAGACAGAGTTTAAATAATAAAAGAGTATTCTTCTATTTGTATTAGAGGGTTGTTTAAATAAATAAATGCGAAAAAGTAAATACTTTTATGATATAGAATTTAATCACATTGATTAAACACTTTGCTTAAATGTAACAGTCTAAATTTCAAATATATTTTTTATGTATAGAATTTTATTTTTTATCTTGAATCATTAAGTATAAAAATTTTAATCTATACTGCTAAACAACAACCTAGATAAAACATTACATTCACATATTCAAAAGTTATATCTCATTAAATCAAAGCGGAAAATGCTTTATATCAGTGAAAAGGTAGACGACAAGCAAGTAACTGAGCATATTGAAAAATATGGTAACATTCCAAAACTGCTCATGATGCTAACTCGATCACAGAGCAATATTTCAAGGGCATTAACAGGCCTATGAAATTTGGCTGAACTGACAGTACTTTGCTAATCTTTATAAATCCATACATCTACAGAAAAATCTTTGAGTTGTTTGTAGTAAAATATATTGTGTTTAAGATGACATTTATTCGTTAGGTATTTGAAGTCAATTATGCAATTAATATGATTTTATAAAGTTTAATGTTTCAAGCAAAATGAGGAGAATTGAAAGATAACATCGTACTTCTAATTGCCAATGATTTACCCATCCACAATTTAAACTAGCTCAACATCTGGCTTCATTGAGTTGAAAAAAAACTAATTAATGTCTTAAAATTGACAGATTAAATATAAACCAGATTAAAAGAAATGCGTAATAGTTTTGAGTTAGCAAGGGGCTCTTAGAAATCAGAAAAAATAGTCAAATAATCTTGAATTAAATGATGGCTTAAATATATAAAAATTAATATATAAACATATTTTAAAAAATTTATAATTTATAATTTATTTTTTAGAAATTAGTTTGATTTTTTTCATTATTTTAAATACTTTGCGACCAAGTAAGAAATATTTATTATGCTAACTGGTTTCAAAGTATATAAAATTATAAAATTAATCAACTAAATTTATAAAAAGAAATTATAAAAATTTACAAATATGCTTTTATTTGTATTTCTATATATTTAAGCACTATTTTATTCAATATTGTTTAATATTTTAATTGAGTCTGGGTTGTCAAATAGAGTGTTGTAAATCTCCATCAGAAGTCAAATAAAAACAATGAAAATCTATCTGGACTCTTTCGCTGTATCATGACGATTTTTGAATTGCACTCAGAGGAAGCGATATTTTTAGTAGAGGAAAACAGCTTCTTGTAAGGAGTGCTTATACGATAGATCAAGATAATACAAAAAGATATAAAAAATACACCTAAAAAATTGCATGGAGTGAACTGAGAAACGAAAATGTTCGCATATCTCGTCTCCTGTAACATATGTCAAACACTGACATTCCACCGTCGTGAGATAGAATATTCTGTAAGTGCGGTGTAATTAAAATATAGCTTCAATCACATTTATCCTCACAATCGTTTGCAAACTGTTATTTAGATAATATAAAAATACTAAAAGTTATATTTGCATACTTTTTTATGCTGGAGCTAAAGTCTATTCCATGGGAGAAACTTTTAAAGATGAACATTTCTAATTGCCTTGAAAATGATGTATAAGAAACATTCCACACGTAAACATCTTTCTAATCAAATAATAGTTGCTAGAAAACATTGATAACAGTAATCCGTGGCCTTTCTCTAATTAAACAAATTATCCATACTTGTCTAAACGAAGATTTGCAAAATGTTTAGCTTAACATCTTTTGTAATAGAATAAGTAAGATAATCTAAACCTAAAAATCCATTTATCTAATCATTCCCAAATTATTTACCATTATCATGAATGAGTAAAATATCATGGGATAAAGGATAACAAGAATGTTATTCATACTTTATGGCCCAACATTTACGATATTAATATCAATGTTATAAAATAAAATAAAATATATAACAAACTAAACAAAATTTAATTGCATATATATATATATATTGTAAGACTATACAGACTATACAAATAAATTAATAAGTATATTTATTTCCCATCATCCTATTTTTAAAATATTTTATCTCATAATTGACTTAAAAATATTTGCAGTAATCCTAGAATCAATTTTATTATTTTTCAGTCATTTATTAAATCAAAGATTTCCACTAGTTTATTGTAAATAAAATATGAAAAAAATTGAATAGAGAAACAATAATAAATAATAATTAATGGTGTAAAATAAGATTAATTTATATTGATAAAAGAGTAAATTTTATTCATATAGGAGTTTTAGAAAAAGTTAATTCAAATTCAAATTATTAATTAATTATTATAAATATTTGGTTGCTTTTCAATTATTACAATAAGTACTAATATATATATATATATATATATATATATATATATATATATATATATATATATATATATATATAGGCTTCTATCACAAAACAGAAAGAAACCAAATTTCAAAGGTTAGTATTCAAACAAATTAATAAAATTAATCATTGTTAAATTTTATTCCTAACTGCATCTTTTGTAATACTCCATGCAAGACCCTACTCAATCCATATTGAAGACCACTAGCAATACTTGACCTCGCTGTCGGTGCAGCTGTCGCCCTCCGTGCTGCCCCCAGGGGTTGAGAATGACCAGTAGTAGGAGTCATCGAGGAGCTGGCAGGGGCCGGGCCCCAAGTTCACATGCTTACTGGAGAACATCTGGAAGACCATTCTGCTAAGAGCATCTTAGGCTTAATGTCGACCCACTACGATTCCCACATCATCTACTGCCCACTGGGACCGCATCCAACAGACCATGAGGTGCCTCCTGGCTAGGAGACGCCTGACATTTACGTTAAGGACGCCCAGCAAGATGGGAGAGGAGTCCATTTGAGACTTTAAGATAAAGGATGGAGTCTAATACTAATCACCCACTACATAGGACGCGCCCAAGGCAAGAGGTGGGGACCCTATCTAGTACATGGTCAATAACCAGCGACAGCTAGAGACGATCGGCCGACACCTTTTCACGTCCTCCCAGTTTGAGCTCACCCAGACTGTTCACTTACCCTCAGTGGTGTCCTTCAACGAATGTCTCGATCCGTAAGTAAGGTGCTGAGTGAATGAAGAATTCTTGGCGTACCTAATGGCTAGCTTTAAGCATGCTATCAAATTCCTTTAAACAGAAAGGGAATCCGCCAAGGGCATCCCCTCCGCACACATGGGGAAGAGAACTGGCCGCTAGAGGAAGTGGAGAATCCTAGAGGGATCTGCAGTTATATTGGTTAGGAAATCAGTTTCATCATTCCAACTGCCAAGGTATTGGGTCTCAGGGCACTCGCTCAATGCCATAGGGTAGTCTCTAAAATAAAAGATCTCTACTTATCTTGGCTTCTTTCATGAGTCGGAGACCCCATCTCCGTAGATAAAAACATGGAGAATCGAGTGGTTCCCTTAGCCACACCCCAGTCGAAGATCTTCCCGTGACTTCTTCTGCAATACTGGTTTGACAAAAATGCGGAGATGCCCAATGTGAAGACCAGCCTCCAACTGATGAGTAAGTCAAGGGGGAAAGGAGAAACTCGTGAATAGGGGTTTTAAAGAGAATGGAGAGCCAGAAAAGCACGAGAGAAGAGACGATGACAATGGCAACTACAGAGGAGGATGCAGGCTGGCAGCGTAGTGTGCAGGGGTGGCAGAGATGGCTTCAGAGGATAACACTTAGATGGCAGATGAATTGGAGGTAGACCACAAAGAGATAGATCAGAGAGTATGAATACACTGGAGAGATCAGCAATGGAGGAATCGCAGGAAGCAGAAGAGGAGCTCGGAAAGATTATATGACAAAGAAGCAAAGGAGGTTGTATGAATAAGCTAACAAGCCTATCCACACAAAAAATTATATTGCAGCTAAGCTTAAGGACAAGTCAAAGAAAATACAAAAATCCAAGGCACGTTAATGAACTGCTGAAAATATACATCAATACACAAAACAATGTGAATTAGGTAAAATACTAACATCAAATATACACTGATTTCGCATTCATAAATAAATTGGTTTTGCATTTGATTTTATTTTTCAGTAATTTTTACATTCTTTTATATATTTATGTATTAAAGGAAATAATATGGTTTATTAATAGAAAAATATAGATTATTCTAAAAATAAATATATGTAAAAAAATAAAAAATATATCTCAAAAAAAGATTTTATAAGACTTTAAATCAAATGTTATAAAATAAAAAATATTTTTTAAAAATTTAAATCAAAAAAATCATAGATTATTTTAAAAATAGAAAGAAAACTATAAAACTATGGAAGTTATTTAAAAATAAATATAATTTATGGCTTAATACAATAAACATATGAATTATAAATTGAAATTTAAAATATAAAAATATAATTATAAAAAAAGATAATAAAAAGAAAAAAACAATTGCTAAAAGTAATAATAATAAGTCAAGGAACTAAAGAAAATAACATTAAATTTGAATTTAAAAAAATACAAATAAAATATATTAATAAATATAGTTTTAGGGTTATTCTGTTTGAGGTTTTCCGCTTCATTCTCTAGTCCCAAATCTCTAATTCTTTCGAATTTCACTTTTGGGTATTCTTAGACATAATAACTGGTTTATAAGGCGACTTTAAAGAAAATTTTTGCCTCAAAATAGTATAATTCATGAATTGAGGATTAATCTGCTTCCTTCTCTACCCCAAGATTTCTGGTTTTTTATTGTAGTTTTGGTATTCTTAACACGATCATAAAGCTACATTTTTTGACTGAATCGATGTCTGCAATTAATAATATCATTTTTTGCATGAGGGAATATATTTTCTTAGAATTATTTTCAATTATTTAAACTGCAAAATTATTATAATAAAAATGTGTTTTTAGCTTAACTTTATAATAATTCATTTAATTATTATATTTAGCAGAAATAAATACTGTTATCTTTTATGGTAGTTTATACATTATCCTTTTTTGCAATTTCAGCTTTAGATAATATTTATTTTTTGGTTTAATTGCTTTTGTTACTTTAGAATTTAATTCTCATTTTAATTATTTATATATTATTATTAAATAAGAAACACAGAATGGGTATACTGAGCAAACTATAAAGAGATATCATACAAGGTGACATTGAAAACTACTAACTATATCACCTAGCACAATACACAATTGATATGGGCTACACATACTTGAGATACTAACCTTCATCTATAGGAAATTAGTCAGAAAAGGCTATAACATCTTAAACCAGTTCCAAATACATCTAACTAAACTCCAATACGTCACGGAAAACAAAGACGACTAGGTCTAACTTTGGACTTAACAACTATTCAAAATGCTAAGACTAGTATCAATCAACAACAAATTCATCAAACCGTAGACCTAAAATGAACATACACAATCAACAATCCCAGCCCCCCTTTGGCTTCAGACCGCTATCTGATCAGAGATGCTTAACACCAAAAAGAGCTCGAACAATTTGAAAAACAATTCAGAGAGTATGAAAACAACCTCAATGATAGCAACAGAAACAGTAGACTTATAACAAAAAAAGTAATATACTCTGAAGACCAAGAAGACTGGAGCTCAGTCGAGGAAGTACAAGAATACTACGCCTACGACAAAGATCAGTCTATAAAGACGACTCCAGTCAACACACCTACTATATAGATAGTCAGTCATAACTATCAAAAGAAATCAGGAATCACTACCGGAAAATTTGCGAAGACGCAGGCGTCAAATACGTCATCGTTAACAAGGGGTACTAAATAGCAAATTAAGAATTAAAGGATCTGCCTTAATAATTACTATTAAACAGTAATTATTAAAACTAAACATATAATTAATAAGTTAATACAATTAAAGATATGCAGACCATAACTAAAGCCTAACTAATAAATAGATTCGACACTAGAGAATCATGCATTTCAATCTGGCTAAACTCAATCAGCACGGACATCTACAAACAAACCAAAAGGTTCGCTTAAATAGCTAACTCGATGTTTGGAGACTTAACCAAAGGGGCTTTACTGGACTGGCTGAACAAGAGTGACGATTAACTAAAGGCGGACATTAAGGAAAAAACGAACTCAATGGAGGAAACGGACCCCATACTTCTAAAGTTTTTCCAACTACTAGTAACTATTCTCATAAAGAATGTCACAGCCAACAAACGCAGCTGTTTATCAATCTCAGCTGACTACCATGACCACCTCAACAATGTAGAAATCTATGTCAAATGCCTTCATCATGAAAAGCGACTTCGTTCAACTAATCACCACTAGGTGTAAAGAACTCATTGCCACCATACAACTCAAATTCTCAATCAATATCAAGCACTTTGACACCTTTTTCAAATTCAAGGATATGGGAGACACAGTCCAGATCCTACACTCTGGACCTAAAAGAGGCAAAAAGAGAGGCAACAACAAGAGAAATTCTAGAGGAAAAGGAAAGCACAAAGGAGGAAAAAGAAGAAACAACAGAAGAAGATGAGACTCAGTATACAGGAGAGAAACTCCAACTTAATTATAGGGCTAGACCCTTATTTGCATTAAAAGCAAACGAGATCGGGGGTCACCAGAGACCTCAATGTGATCTAATTATTATTATTATTATTATTTATAGATTGATTTATCTTATTATAATATTTTTTTTCTATAATAAAATTAATATTCATATATTAAACAATTTGAAAATTTATAAGAAACTTAATTTTCGCATTATTAGTCAGCAATTTTAGGTAAATTAAAATAATTAAATTCACAATTTCATACTTAAGACAGCCAGCTTTTTTGTCAATACTTTCACTGAGATGTTTAAATTTCTTTGGTTGTATTTAATTTCTTTTCGTCAAACTCTTGGTTTATTTTCTGAAAATATGTTATTCTGAATAGTTTTTCAATAGTTAGTAGTATTCGTGCGTCTCTAGCTTTCTAATCCTTTCATCTTGCCACAAAATGCTTGTAAATATCTCTACCTATTCTGATTTGTTCATGTCAACTATCCTATTCTCCCTTACTCGTTTTGAGAATATGATTGGGTCAGCTGTATTTATTAAGTTACATGTCCTCATGTGATTAGCGTCTACAAATACTTTATGAATAACGCAGTAGTGTTGCATACCGTAGATTGCTATTGTTCTTACCTAGCTAATTGCCATCATGGTGTCCATAACATTCTTTGTTTTTAATATTTTGCTCCTTTTCTTTAGGTATTTTTCCTCCATTATCACCTCACCTCGATCACTTATTTTGGTTTGATAATCTAGTCAATTTTCAAATAATCTTTTTCATGTTCTTCAAAACTAGATCTCTTATAATTTCGCTTGTGTTTGTACCTTTTAGCTCTGTTACATTTCTTAGAATTATGTTAGGAATATCTCTGGAAGTTCTAAATGCTAATCTCTTTAGTTAAAATTCTATTCTCTATCTCCTCAATTTTAATGAATTTTTCCGCTATAGTAGGGTGTATTTATATATGATCAGAGTTCTAATTTATGCTGTCATGATGGTGCCGCTCACTGTAGAATTACTCGAGCAAGTCAATCCCCGATACATTTCAGTTTTCCTCTTCATCTTATTCCAGGTATTTTTAAGTAGTTCTTGTGTGTTTTTAAACATATTATTTAGTCCCAAATACTTTTTTCCTGCCCCTTATTTATTCCTTATATTTGGAACTCCCGTCCAAAACTTTTTGCAACGCTCAAAAAACTGTTTTCTTTGTTTTTAGTTTCAGGTAATGATACTTCTCAATTTGCTCTGGAGCTGATAATTACTCTTTTGAATTATTTATGGTCTTTAACATTTATTAGTATGTCGTCGTCGAATGCAATTAGTTTTGCTTGTTTTATTAGTTACATTAGATCTTGGTTTGAGTATAGTGGATCTTGTAGGTAAATGTTAAATAGCATTGGTGAAAGTCTGCCTCACTGAGCTAATCCCTGTTCTTTAACTATTTCTTCTCCCTCATATATAATTTTGTTGCTTGTTTTGAGTTACTAAATTAGTTTTACGCATTTAGAGTCTTTTTAACTAGCAATCCTATCTTGTAGAATCTAAATTAATTTGTCTAACTAAACTGAGTAATTTGCCTTATGAAGGTCCACCAGTAGATAAGCCTCTCACTAATTGCTCTTCTTTCTGGAGTTCTTTATGTGGTCCAGCATTCTAATTAGGTTTATGTGGGTACTCATGTTTTCTTTAAATTCATTTTAGTAATTACCCGTTTTCAATAATCCTCTTTTTCCTTCATTTTTTTTTTTATCATTACTTTTTCTACTATTTTTACTAAATAAGAATTATCAACAATAGGTCTAGTATTATTGATCTCGGGGTAAGATTCTTTTTGTTACTTACTTAAAAGTATCAGTCTTCCTTCTTTTATGTATTGTGGAATAAAGCCTTTGTTCAGCAATTGATTGATTTTCTTGCACACCGTTTTGGAAATGGTTTTAGCCTTATTTAGCATCTTCCTATCAAATCCGTCCTGACCTATGGCTTTGTTGAAGTTAAACTCTTTTATACTGTGCTACACATCGGCTTCATCACACAAATTATCTTTCTCTTGTTCATCAATCATCATCGTGTCTTTTCTATTTCTCTCTCTTTCCTTTATTTCTCTATTGTAGCGGAAAAGCTCACTATAAAATTTTTAAGACTTGTTCTTTTGTGTGATCACTTATTTCAATTCTCTCGTCTTTTATCTCGGTCTTTTTACTGGTTGAGCTTGCTATTAACTCTTAGTTAACCTCTTCACCAAGTAAAAGAAGCCTCTAACATTGTTCATATCTTAGCATTATTCTTGGTCTCTCATTGCATCCTTCCATTTTGTTTTAGTATCTTTTATAATATTACCGGTTGCTGTTCCATTGCTTCTTATTGCCCATTCAAGCGGTTGTTGATACCAATTCCTTCCTTTAAATTACTTCCCTATTTTATCTTCTTCAAAGCATTTTTGTATCGGCTGATTCAGGTCTTCTTTTGTCATCAACCTTCCTTCATCTTCAAATGTTTTCCAGCATTGTTTTCTTACTTCTGATATTCTTATTATCATCTCTTTGTCGAATAGTTTAAAATCATTTTCTTGGTACTTTATTCTTAGCTTATATTAGTTGGGGTCAGTTTGATTGAGCTGGCTAGTTGTCCAGCTGACTGTTTTCACGTATGATAATATTTGTTCCAATTGATTTCCTCTAGTGTGAGTTACCGCTCCTTCTGGTATAGATTCTTTGAGGCCCTCTTTGTTCAATCTTTTTCCCAATTCTTTAATGTGGAAGTTGAAGTCCCCCATAGCTATTATTCTTAGTCTCAGGCAATTTTGGTTTAATGATCTGATCATAAAAATCAGTCTATTTTGTAACTCCTTTGCTTCTTCATTCCAATATGGTGGGATGTTTGTTGTTATTGCATGTAGCGGGAAGCCTCCCACGTTCAGGATAGTCCATTTAATGTATTGTTTTAGCGTTTTTATTGTTTTTCTCTCATATTTGCCACTGTTTAATGCTAGTTTACCTCCGTTTCTTGCCAGTTGAGTTTAAGCTATGTTTTTGCTGTTTATTCCGATTAATCTCTAAAGTCTAGTTTCCACTATACCTATGTAATATGGGTTCGTTTCTATATTTCTCTCATCATTTGGTCTTACTTCATCTTTTAATTCACACCCCTGATTTCTGTAGGCATGTATTTAACTCTATAGTCATCAAGTTCAGTTATCTTTTATTGCTTATTACTTGCTCTCTCCTTTTTATTCTCTGTTTATCAGCGAATCTCTCATTCCTCATCACCCATCTTTAAACTTCTCTCTGGTTAGAAAATTTCAGCTGTCAGCTATTGTCAACCTTGACCGTAAATCTGTCAAAGTATTTAAACTTTTTATTTAAACGTTGAACATTCAGGTTTTGGAATGTCGAATTTAGTGAACTTGTTTTTGACTTTTCGAAATACTTTTCCAATGTTTGCTGTTGAGCTCCCACAGTCTCAATGATCTTTTTTTTCTTTTGTATACACTTGCAAATTCCTTCTTCTATTGGTTGGTTGCTTCTTTTTTTTCCATTTTTCCAGTCTTTTTAATCCGTCTATTTTCTAATATTTTTTAATTTTTGTTTTAATTTTGCAATATTATTATGTGTTATTTCTTTTTCTTTATTTTATGAATAAATGATAATTTATCTAATAACTAAAAGTAATTATTAAAAATCTTTAAGTTATAGGTATATAATACTTATAGATATTATTTTATTATTTAATTTTTTACTCTAAAATACACTTTACATAAATAATCAGTGAATTTCAATTAATTAATAAAAGCTAAAATTACTATGAATTAAAAATGTCAAGCTTCAGGATAGAGATGGGAGAGGACTATCTGATGACTATTATAATTCTTGCCAAGTTAGTTACTATGCCTCAGTCTTTAAGCTACTCGACCTTTAAATATGCATGAAGAGTAGCTTGGATCATTCCATTTCAAAGTAGTAAATGACGGAAGCAGACATAGGACTATCTCATTTTAAGCATTGAGTTATTATAGAAAAGTAATAATTATTCACAGATGGACCTGCTATTAGCGAGTAGGTCACAAAAAAGTCTTATTACAACAGATATGATATATTATATAATTTTATTTGTAATAGTTTGTGGATATTTTGGGCTTTGGTAACATTTTGTGGCCTGAAAGATGATGAATATAATTATAAATTGGAGATAAAGCTTAGAACATGCTATAGAAAGTTAATCAATATCATCATAAAAAAACTAAAATCTCTATATTTCTATTATTATAGCAAAATTTACCATCTAAAGTTAAGTTTATTGACTATAAGAATACTTCAAGAAAACATAGAGTTTTAAATTTATATTAGATTCATGATAATAGAGATCAGTATAAGTTTACATACTTTCCTCATGAATTTAAATTTAAGTCAGAAGCACCCAACTTAGGAATATCCGCTTACATCAGAAATCTGTAAAGTACTCCTCATTGTTGTTAAAGTTTTACTTATTAAATTTTAGAAAGACAAAGAGTGGAGTGACATGGTATGTATTAAGGGGTTTACTTATAATTTTTGTTATAAAAAAAGATATAGTGCCTCATGCTAAATAAGTAAGTATGAATTATTGAATAATTTGAATAAAGAGATATATTGGCAATCAGCTTATGACAATGAAACCATCATATACTATAGGGAATTTTTGGAAAATCCGATAGACTTTCTTAAGACAGCAGTGATTTAGACTTTTGTACTCAGTATAACTTATGCGCATCTGACGACAATCTTATCAGTGAAAACCTGAAAGGCAATGCGAGTGCAAGAAATTCAAGATAAATAAAAGATGATACTGTTAGCTGAAGGAAAGAGATAAAGCATCAGACAAAACGTAACCACAATAATTTTGGCAATAGAATGGGCTAGGGGATGGTGGGCATGGCCTTTGAAAATCTTACATTGAGTATGAATGCTTATTATATTTTAAGAGTGAATTACTTAAAATATACGAATGATTATTAATAAACTAAATTTCACACATTATTCATATAGATTATTCCGCTTGCTTAAGATTAATAAATAAAATCTATTCTTAAATATATATTGTGTTAAAACTAGATATTTTTTATTAGCTTTGTTAAGATATGAATATAATCAATTTGTTTTGAATCACATTCAGTAATTCTGCTTTTGAATATACAAAAATAAATTCTTTTTTCACTTAGTAAACTTTAAATCTTAATGATGATTCTATTCTTCCCACTCTAATTATATTTTATATCACAATCTTAAATCTTATTATATATAATAAGCCCTATATCTATTAAATATCATATATAATTAAATTAACCTACCTATTTTAATTAACTTAGTTTATATTCGAAATAATATCTTATTTCTTATTAATTTCAATGATTCTGCTCAGCTAGCTTATCATTTCTATACAGCTCCTCTTAAGTAAATAATATTTATTAAATGCTGGTATTTGTGACCTTGAAAAGATATTTATAGGAAGGAATCGACAATTGAATTATAGCTTGATGACAAGAATAGGCTCGCTGCTGTGTGACTTTAAAGTAAAGGGACAACTCTAAATTGTTAAATATTATATCATATTTTTCGTTTCATTCTATAATTTATAAGAACCATTAAATTCTGTGATTTATACAAGCCACCATCCTTAAGTTATAATAGGCATATTATAGTTTACTTATAAATTTTTGAGTATCTATTTTGAGGATTAGAACATATTCTAGGTTGAAAATTTTATAAACATGTAAATAAGTTAAACTGATTTAACTACTTTGTTACAATTCAACTCTTATAATATTCCTTATTTTTTGATTTTATATAAAGCAGTGAATAAGAAGAATTCACACTTTTAAGTTTAAACTTAAACTTAGTTGCAAACATTAAACCTAAAGCTAATTTGTGTTATTTTCAAAATCCTTACCAGTCATTAAGTAACTTTATAAATTAAATTTTTATAAAATAATCTAATTAATTTGTTTAAACTTAAAAGCTATGTTGTTAAAAATAATCCATTTAACTGAATATTTATTTAGTTTTTAAAGATGAGCAGACACTTATGATAGCAACTACTTTTGATTAGCAATTAGGGATAAGAATGGGAAAAAAATTATGATCTAAAGAAAACACACTTGGTAAGTCATTCTTTATTATAAATATTAATTTGTAATTAATTTATAAAATGATCAAAGCTTTACAATCTGTTTTTAGCCTCACTTAATTTTCAAATAATCTGTTAATTTATCAATAAACTAATTAAATTACATTTCAAACTTTGCTATTAAAATTGATAATTAACAATTAATGGTAATTTAATTTATAAAGATCTAAAATTTTTATAAAAACTAAGATTTATAACAAGATGTCTATCTGAGTTATTTATCAATTCATCGATTCTTTGAAGAAAGATACAATTCAAAGGAATTTATATAATCATGCAAGATTCTCTTGTAATAATTAATAATTTCAAATGAGCTAACATCTGCCTATATTTAAGGAAAATAGATTGAAATTTTTAAAGGATAAATGAGCCAAGAAAACCGTGCTACTTGGATCTGTTGACTTTATTTTATGAAATTTAACGCTTAATCTGAACTAAAGTTATCAACGATTTTTATTTAACATAATAATGAATAAAATATTAAATTATTTTAACAAATACGAAGAAAACTAGAACTCTCAAACTAAAGCATATTTTATGAGTTATAGCCTTATTTATTGTATATAATGTAAAGCTTGGTTAATATATTCATTAAAGAAGCTGTAGATGAAAAATATAACAGAAGATGAATAGAGTTTTACAATATCTAAACAATTTTTAGTCAAACAAGGAACTCCAAGACGTTGAACAAAACTAAAAAGGTATATAATATGTTGATATATTATTAATTGAAGTATAAATAGCGTCAAGCCTCGCAATTATTTAATCGAAAAACACTAAACTGGAACTAAAAGATTAATGAAAGAAGTTAAAAAGAAATGTCTTAAATTATTAACAATGAATTAGAGCATTGAATAATAATTCTAAATATGTAATTTAGACAATAATCCTAAGGCAATTTCTGTACTGAAAGTCTCCACATCCATTAAAACTTTAATAAATGTTTTATTTATGCAATGAGGAATATTTATAACTAACTATTTGTTACAATTAATAAAACTGAAAATACGACTATCGATTAAGAATTTTTGAAATTGAATTTTAATTTATAGTTTTGAAATAATAGATTATATTTTATATTATTTAATTATATTTTAATTAGAATAAGTTGATTGAATAAAGAATAATACTCTCTTGTGATAAATCTAATTTTTTACAAGTAATGTTCATTGTAAGTAAGCTATTTTGGCTTAAATTAAATATAAATTCTTTAATTACCATAATTTATTCATTAAATTTATTAACAGATTTTATATTTTACCACCAGCTAATTTACTATAGCTACTAATTTGAGAAATATAAAATTACCAATTAATTACATACAAATTACAATAATTAATTTTAAGGCTATATACTTTTATCTTTAGATGAACCAAAACCCCAAAACCCTTTCAGTAGTTTGATTGAGTTTTTGATTGATAAAGTAGACTATTAGTGCATACTTTATTAGGGTTTTAATAGGGTTTATGTAGGGGTTTAATGTTTAAATATTAGTATTTTAAGTGAGTATATGCGAAGTTTGGGGTCAGTTTATGACAGTGAGTATATAGATTTATTGTTTAAGTTGCGTTATGGATGTGATTAATATGGTGATCAACTCAGGCCTATTCTTAGTTATACGTCAATAGCAAGGCTACTTCATAAATCTCCTGCAACTGTGAGGTTCACTGTCTATTAGCATTGAATTTATAGAGATAGCAGCTTAATTCTAAGCCTAAGAGACCCTTAAATTTTAGCAGCATCATATTGACTATCTTATTAATGGGGGGAAAGTTTCCTGCACTCGTGATAGTTTCCTGCACTTTTTTTATATGTAAAATTTCATAAATTTAACAATAATATTTTTTTTACAACCCATAAATTTTAAGATATTTTTTATATCATATACGAACTTCATAAAAATATAGTGTTATACATTATCTAATTTTATATACCATTGAAAGAATAAATTAGAATTTTAACAATAATTGGATAGAATATTTGGAATTTCATTAGATACAGAAGTCTACTAATATCAGATGGAGTCTATATAGTGGATAAATTTCACCCTTGCTTGGATGGTGATTAGATTCCATGTTAATAAACATATTGATTAATTGAAGAATAGATTGAGTAAAAAGGTTTTTAAAAAATTAGTAAAAAAAATTTGGTTGATAAATGTGATAAAAATCAAATTCTAAAAATGAAAAAAATTTTAGTGCAGGAAACTATCCTAAAAGTTTTTTTTTATTATAAACCGGTGCAGGAAACATTCCCCCCCCCTATTAATGATAAGACTCTTAAATACTGGGCTCATTTCTCTCTAGCCTAGAGGGCTGTGATGTTTCATCGCCAATTTCCTGAGCTTCACATCTCTGCTTAATCTATAGCGAACATATATAAAAAGAATGGAATATCTTACAAGACAGTCAATCGCATTAAGAGAGTGATTGACTTTAATGTTCCATTTTATAAGGATAATTTAAATTATATATTCGATTAAATGCAAAGGGATTAAGAGCATAATATAAAGTTCATACACGCTGATGAGGCAGTATTCACCTTTAATACATTCATATCAAAATCTTGGTATAAAAGATATAGCAACATATAAGTATATGACTAAAAAGGTTAAGGTGTAAACTCATGCTATTCTTGGTGAAATCAGTGAAGATAGTAGCCTCGAGACTTATGTTATTCACCCTCGTTCTATAAAGACTGAATAATATATTAAGTTCTTGCAATAACTCAGAGACAAATACGCTGACTAAGAAATTATTCTATTCGTTGATAACTTGTCAGTTCATAAAACTAAAGACTCAAGGAAGGAATATGAAAGGCTAAATATAACACCTGTATTTAATGTTCCTTACAGCCCTTAGTTCAATGGAATTGAATTATATTTGGGGTTATTGAAAGGTCATTATAAGAAATTACTGCTCTACCATCTGATGCACGACTTGAAGAATGATACAGTCGAATTTATTAAGAGTGCTGCTAAAAAAGTCAGCGATGATAAAGCTAAAGTATGCAAAAGAGAAGGTAGATTTTGTGTTTATAAATAAGTTTTAGATTTAAATGAATGAATAAGTTCACATATTAAATTTGCCCGTAAAAGGATTTGGCTTCTCTTTCTTTTCTTCCTCTTAAGGCTTGCTTGGGCCCATGTTTCTTCTCTTAGTGCCAGCGCCTGCATCTATGTTCATCTCGTCTGGCTTTTATAAATCTTTGAAGAGTCTCTTACTCAATTCATGCTTTTACTTGAGACTTTCTCTCTCTGTTTAATTTGCTGCGCTCTTTCATCAAGTATATAGCAGTACCAGGTTTTTCTATAAAGTTAGAAGACTAAGCTTACTTGAGATGAAGGATGCTTTTAAAGTTCCTACAGCCAGGTATCACTTATCCTAATACCTTGCTTCTCTTTTTCTTCAGGAGAGATGCTGTAGCGTTTCTTATGAGCTTCTTAAATAACTTCATTTAAGTACTCAAGTTTCAGAGTTGCAAGAACACCAAAGAAGAAGTTTCTCTCTGGCAAATTATTTGAGAGCTGTAGCTTTGATGGAAGGTATAAAGCTACTTCTTGATCGCTCATAGCATCGTCATTTAGATTTGCCACTGATATTTCAGGGTAGTTAGGAATTTCAATCATCCTAATTTAATTAGACTTAAAAGCCTTTTTCTCTTCACTCAGTAAGGCTTTTAAGAATGAGATTTTAGTTCCCTCCTAAGTCGGCAAGAACAATCCAACTATAATGGATTTATTAATCTTACTTAAGAACTTACCTTGCTATACCAAATATCTATAAAGGTCCTCTTTACTTCGAAATTTTCCTATTAAATCTTGAGATTAAATTCTCTTCATTGCATCATTCATAGACTCCATCTTGCTTCCTCTTTCTAGAAATGTTAATGAAATTTAAAATTATGGATATCCATTCTAAGTTTATTAAAATCTTACTACTAAATAGGGAGGACCTACTGGAGGTCAACCTTGAAAAGATATACGGAGAAGCATTGAAAAACTTGCTCCAAGTTTCACAGATTGATTTCCATTTTTATCAATCTATCTCCATTAAATTGCTCCTAATAATGTTTAATTATTTTAGGAGGTCCTCCAAATTAAGTTCAAACTTTATTAGGAGTTAAATTTTAAGGTTAAAACTTAATTAGGAGCATATTAAATTTAAAAATGTTTAATAACTTTACCTCCAAATTAAGTTCAAACTTGATTTGGAGGACCTCCTAGAGAAACAAAACTTCATTAGGAGTATTTTAATTTACTAAAATGTTTAAAATTCTCATAAAATATGTCAACTTACAGTCTTTTATGGTTAGTTAATTTTCTTACCTCTCAGCAAAGAATCTACTAGAGTGTCTTATACTCTACTATATAAGTTTATCTAGGTATATTTTATCATTAGAGCATTTGCTAAAAGTGTTGAAGGAGGATAATTCAAGTTGGAAATGGGGATATTGATATAGGAACATGAAATTACTATGATATGATTTTTAGATTAAAACTTTTGTAAATTTGAATCTTATAACCATCTATTTTCCAAGTTTATTATCTTAAGCATAAAACAAATACTCGTCTTTTTCCTGCTATTTGAAATAAGTATAATATTTGAATAATGTATCTTTAATAAAATAATTCTTGTTAGTTAGCTTGAATTATCTTAGCATAAATGTTCTTCTTTAATTAAACTTTATAACTCCTGACTAAGTTTCCCCAATATGATCAAAGCATAAGAATTGTATGGAAAACTATATAAAATATATTTTAACTAAATATCGATTTATGCAATTCCTATATCCACAGTTTCGTATGGCAACTTCAATTTTAACTCATATTTAATGTAAACTCACTCAGACCTCTAAATTAATGTAATTCCATTATATATTATGCTTATTTGAATAAGTATCAAGTCTAAACTTTCACCTTGACCAATGCTGTCAAAGTACTTAGTTTTGTCCCTCCTTTCTATATAATTTAACATTTTAATATCCCTAGCCTAGATTTTGAGGAGATTAAGCAGTCTTTTAACTAAGTGATCAATTAAAAACTAAGTTTACACAATATTTAATTCCTAATAAGGAAATAATAAAAGATATATATATATATATATATATGAGCTTTTCTTAAATGATACTTATTTTTAAGTAATTTCTAGCAACTTTGAGTACTACACCATAGCCTTGATAAATGGACCTTAAAAATGAAGGACTCTACCTTGACTATGGATGCTGCTATTAAATAGCTTAGCTTCTGTGTTGAAGATTAAAGATTTCAAGAGTTATCAAGCTAACAAGGCACTCTAATTGCTTCAAAGTGTTTTTTCCTTTATTTTGTTCATTCTAAATGATTAAAATGTAAGAGAATGTGTTATTTCCTAACAAAATCCAATATTATGAGTATTATATTGTATATATATATAATTTTAGAAGTAATTAAAACATGGAAGCAAGGGAGCAATATAAGTAAGGAGCGAAATTATTGGAGTATCTCCTTTAAAGTTATCTAATTTGTGTTTTAATTATGTTTTATAGCTGTTAACAATTAAAGAACAATTTTAACTGCCTTTTTTGAAACTAAAATTTTATCTCAATCAATAATAAAAATGTTTGTGAATATTTTTTAATTTTTAAAACTCTAACTCTTTTAATAAAAGTTGATCTTCCAGATAATTATTCTTGAAAAAGTTATTTAACTGTAAGCCTATAACATTAATGATATTCATTATAACCTTTATTTTTTATTTATTTATCTTAGTTTGTATCTTTATCAATTGTTTTGAATTATTGGGATTTATAGAAAAAATAAATAATTAGCTAAAATAGCATATTTTGAGTAAATTAATTAAGTAAATTAAGATTACACATTTCTCTATATTAATATTTATTTATTTATATTTTTAGGTACTCTACCGCATTATAGCTGTTTTGCGGTAGAGTACCTTAATTATATTAATTTTATAATAAATTAAATTTAAATGCTAGGAATAAAAATGAAATAATTTCTCTATAAAAAGTAATATATAAAGTAAATAATATTAATAAATTATAAAATTTAACAATTTAATATTTGAAAAAACTGTAATCTTTACATAAAGTTGGAAAATTAAGCAAACTTTTTGATTTTCTCCCTCCTTTCATTTATAATATTATATTAAATTACTTTTTATAGAGAAATTATTTCATTTTTATTCCTAGCATTTAAATTTAATTTATTATAAAATTAATATAATTAAGGTACTCTACCGCAAAACAGCTCTAATGCGGTAGAGTACCCTAAAAATATAAATAAATAAATATTAATATAGAGAAATGTGTAATCTTAATTTACTTAATTAATTTACTCAAAATATGCTATTTTAGCTAAATGTTGTGTAAACTAACTCAATTAGCAAACATGAAATGCTATTTAGGAATATAAGGATTGGGAATAAGCTATAAATTTGGTTAGGTTTATATATAATTATAATGTTTTTAAATATAAATAAATAAAGATATAGTTAGGTAATTACGACTAAAATAATAACTGTTTTTATCATTATCAATGAAAACTAATTTAATTTTAACTTAATAATTAAATGTTATCTTTGTTAGCAATTACTTTTTGTTTTATTCTCATGTTTTTAAATAATCAATTACACGCTCATTAAACATTGTAAATATAAAAGATTATCTTAAATATGAGCAATTATTGAAAGAATAATATATATAAAAAATAGCGATAAAATAATCAAATCAATAGTTGCAGAACTTTGTAAGTAAATGAATTATTTACTTTTGAGTGCCAATATATCTTATTTCTAGACTCCCACTGATGAATTAGCATCTTATTTGTGATTTATACCTTAATGTCCTTCATATCACGCTAGTTGTTGCATGATTCAATGTCATTATGCAGGTTTTTAAATTATCTTTCAGTATTAGTTCTTTAATCATTTTCTCAGCTTCTGTGTCCACATTTGCCATTTTATCAAATTGTCTTGAAATCCGGTCACTATTGTAGTGATACTCTACTACTTCGATGGGGTTACTATCAATAAAACTGAACTGTGTGCTATATCGGTTACTAATATAGCATTCATTATAATGTCATTTCCTATTATCTTACTGGAACTACTAGTGATGCTTTTGTATTTGGAGATAAGTTTTCTTTCTTTTTTATTCAATCGTTATCATTTATGTCTTTTATAATATAAATTTAAACTGAAATTTAATAGTTAGTTTGATAATTATAAAAAAACTCTATTATTTTTCAGTCAAATATTTTACTTTTTTGCTAAATTTGAAATTAAATTTTTTTACCGTTAGCTACCTATTCATGCTCTTAATCTGAAAAGTATTTTAGTTAATTACCCACATTTATCAGTTATCTTCTTATGTTGTTAAACTAAATTACAATATAATTTCAAATTGCTGGCTGAATTCTAAATCTATCATAATTAATTTCTAATAGTTTGAATAACTTGTTATTTGCTCATGCTTTTTTTATAATTGCTTCATAATTCTTATTTATATTACATTTCTGCAAATGTTTTGAGAAAACTTAAATAATAGCTAATCCTGTAACTCTAATCCTGTAACTCTCTATTGCCAAGTTTTATTTCCATCATAGAACCTATAGCATCTTTTATATCGTTAGTATATTTTATTTTTAAAAATTATATCTTAATAAATTGTTTTTAATTTTATAATTTCAGGCAGCATAAGAGTTTCTGTTTTATATTTTATATAAAAAATAGTGCATGCATTGAGAAATTTGAATAATATTACGCCATGTAGAATATTGCTCGGAATATGAAGTAATGGTTGAATGCTAGTTTCTTCAGTTAATTAGGTCTCCTAACAATGGATTTCTTTCATCCTTTTTTAAATGCTATTAGTAGCATGCTTTATATGTAATTGAAGGTACAAGCTTAACTAAACCACCGCAGTTATATCTCAAAACTATTTATTAATTAACTAGGGGAGCCTTATAAAGTCATGTTTATGACTAATTTTAAAATTTATTTTTTTAATGCAATTTCTTTTAGTTTAAAAAATAACTGTGAGTCATCATTTTATATTATTTATTCATAGCATGTTTAAACAAAACTATGGTTAAAGTCTTTCCTTTCTATAATCAAATCCATTTTTTACTATCTAATTAAATTTTCCTAGCTTCCCTTATTTCTTATAATTGTTTATTTTGCGTGATGAATAGCATTTTTATATGGTTTATCTTCATTATTATTTTGTTTTTAATTTTCTATTTAAAAAAATTAATTAGTTATTAATCTTGATTTGTGCAATTAATTTAGCATTTATTTGAATATTACATGTAAGAACAAAAGAATTTCATTGTTTAATCAGAAATACTAATTCAATTTCAATAAATAGAAATTGAAGATGGATGTTAAATGGGAAATGCTATAGTCTACCGCAATATATTATTGATTTATAGAATTTATTATATAAAACCCTATTGAATAAATTGAAAAAAGTGACAATAGGTAGCATTCAATCTTTAATAATTCATTAAATAGCAGAATTGTTGATAAATGTTTATTATAATTTGATTAAGTTTACTACTACTAAAACAATTTACAGTGAAAATAGATACTTTTAATTAAACAGAAATTAATTAGCCCGTCATATAAATAAACTATATTGAATCAGAGCATTAAGCCTAACTGCCATAAATGGTGACTAAAAGTCTTAGCCTATACATCCCTAGTGAAGATACTAAAACAATTTACAGTGAAAATAGATACTTTTAATTAAACAGAAATTAATTAGCCCGTCATATAAATAAACTATACTGAATCAGAGCATTAAGCCTAACTGCCATAAATGGTGACTAAAAGTCTTAGCCTATACATCCCTAGTGAAGAGGAGGGCATGGGTGTTCTATTGCCATCCTAGTGCTACGAATTCCTATGAATGTGTGACAGTAGGGTCTTTAGAATGCAGCAGTGAAGGATAGAACAAAGGCATCACATATTAGTACTCTCCCTTAATTGTCTCTGCATTAGATTCAACTAAACCCCAGGGCAACCAGAGCAAATCAATGACTTCGTATTGTTCAACAATCAAGTGACTATCTCTAGTAAGACCAACTATACTTGTGATTCTATGGGCTGTTGGAACATTAGTGTTGGCGTATTTTAAGACCACTTTCGTGCATCGTGAGATAGAAGAGCATGATGTAGTAATTCCATTTGCGATGAGATTGTTGTTATATGCGAAAGAACTGAAAGAGAAGTTGTGATAGAGGATCTTATATTCACTGCTTCCTATACACTAATCAAATTCAACTATCTTGGAATATGAGAATCCTCTCTTTGGTTAGAAGAAGTCGTATAAGTGCTCTAAATTGACAGAGTATATGAGAACTCCATTGGTTGAAACGCCAACGAGCGCAGCGCGCATAGTGAACTGCTTCAGGATCCCCCTGCATCTATATTGGCAACAGCTTTGCGTCATCAGTAAAGTCCTATAGATTGAAGTAGAATCCGCAAGGTATCACAAACTACAACATTGAGAAAAGCGCTCAGTCTAGAGTGGTAAAGGGCTACAGACTAAAGAGATTGGCAGGTTTAACAGTAATCATTTTCTCTCTATATTAAAAACCATGGCTCTATTTGTGTAAACCATCACTTTGGGAAACTCCAATGGCCTTTTGGGAAAAGCGATGCTTGATTATCTCGGCTCCTCGAGGAGATTTTTGAGTCGGAAGTTCCACCGTCATGAGATAGCTCTTGCTGTGTCGAGTGGTGCCTCTGGCAGCTCCCATTTCGAAGATTTGCCCCTTACTTCGACTGCAATACTGAAAGTCAAGAATGCCGAAAAGATAATGCCTAGCATTGTTGCCATGAATAATCAACACAAGACGCCAGGATTTCAGAATTAAACATAAACTTGATGGCAAATTAAAATTACTAGCCCATGCTCATCAACCAGGGCTAGAATGAAGATAGTATTCTTTTTCTTGATGCAATCATGGAGGTTAAAGATATGTGGTTTGGAAAGAGCATGGAGAAGACTGATATCGAAAAGATGTTTAAGTCTGTAGATATCAAAGGCAGTGGATTCATTGACTACTCAAGCTCGTCGTTGCCTCTATGAATGAGACGAATCTTAGCAGAAACCAGATACTACAACAGGCCTTCAGAATGCTCGACAAGGATGACAGTGGCTTCATCTCAACAGAGGAAATCAAGGAAATTCTTGTCTTTGGGAAGACTATCTCAATAGTAAGCAGTCAATGGCTTTATTAAGCAATTAAACTATGGGAGGAAGTCAGATGTCATTCGATAAATTCTCGCATATAATGAACAGTTTATCCAGCTGATTATTTTGAAAAGTAAATGATATAATACATTAAATTTAAAAATCTCATTCATCCTTATTTTCAGAATCTTTTATCTCACTTTAGATTTAGCTTAATTGTTTCAGTTACCTAATGCTAAGTTCCTGTATTTCTATACATAATATTTTTGATATTTAAATATTCCCTAACTAAATAACCTCTATCTTTCTGATTTATTTACTTTTTCTATTCTTTTAAGCTTCACAACAATCCCCCTAGAATAATTACTAATTCTGTTAAATATCATATATTATAATATTATATTTCTAGTGGTTTTTGCATTTTCATGTGGGAGATTGCTTATAATTATAATCTTAACTGTTTTGCTAAGATGGGAGTTAACTATTGTAAGTTTCCTGTTCTCAACCACATGGTAGGTGATGCTCTGATGCTACCAAGCAGTTAAATCCCCCCTACATAATAAAATATGGTTATATTTGATAGTTAAATCATTTAATTAATATAGTAAGATTTTTAATATTATTTATGCTGGATAAAAGTTATATTCATCGGTATTATAATAGCAAATTTATAGTAATTTGATTTAAATAAATATATTATGAAACAATATATCATAATTTATACACTTTAGAATGCCTGTATAAATTTATAATGTAAATGGATGAATATAAGTAATTTAATGCAAATAATTATTATAGAAATTAACTCAATAACAATCAGTAAAATGAAACTTCAAAAAGTTAAATTAAACATATATATTTGTTTTGGAATAAGTGATAGATTTCAGAGAATTAAATGTACACAACATCGAATATATTATTTTAATTCTGGTAGATAATTTGTAAATTAAATGAATTTAAAAGCTTTAAATAAATATTATAAAAATAGTAAACATAATATTATAAATATTATAGATTAATCCACTAAACACAAATATATAGAAACAAATCCTTGCTAAGTAAATATGCTATTAATTGTTTTAAAATACTTTATAATTTTTATTATTAATTGTATATTTATTTTATTTTAGCCTATTCAAATATTACTTTGATATCTCTGACTGATTATTATTTATAGTGTTATTTTCCCCTTGAAGTCCTTGTATTAATATGTTAATTAAATTCATCTATACTTTTCTTAATATCTTTTTAGCTACATAGTTTCCCTTTATTAATGTCGTTTTCCATTATTTTATCTCTTGTTTTAATTCTGGGTTAATTATAATCCCTCACATTTTTATAATATCATTTTGGCATTTGATTTACACTTATTTATTAGGCATTTTCTGTTTTTTTTTGTCAGCACTTATATAAGTTGATAATACTCTAGTAAAATTTATAAAATATATGAAAGTTCAATCAATACTAAAAGCTGTTATTACATATTATAAAGCTTAGTTTCACTATTTTAATGAATAAGAAAATGCTATCACCAATAATGGTCTCCTGAAATAGAATATTTGTAGTCGTACTTAACATAAATTTTTAATTTAATATTCTTTCTCACTTAATTCTTTTCAAAATAAAATTTAATTAATTTTTATAATTTAATTACTTACTTATACATCTATAATTGTTTTTAGTTTATCTTCGTAATTATGTGATATATTATTGTTTATAATAATCGATCATCCTTTGGTTTATTCTGAATTTGAGTATATTAAGTTAAATTAAGCTCTTACTTCTTTGATATTTATCATAAATTGCTTTGCTTGTACAGCTACTTACTTTTAAACTTTAGATTAAAGTAGCAGTCCTTCATTGTTAAAACTTCTGAGTGTCTTATCTTTACTTGATTGAACGGGGGGGGGTTATTATGTTACGTATTAACTTGATTGAGGTCATATCGTTAAATCAGAAATGATATGCTTCCTCAACGGTTCATTCCAACTCTGATCTCTTGAAGTCTCTCAAATTTATCAAATAGGCAAGCGAAAATTCCATAAAACAGTTTATATAAGCAATAAATTATTCTTTATTCGAAGAATTTAATAAAACCTCAAGAGGTCATCGTAATATAATTATAAACATCCTTAATAAGATACTAAAACTTATTTAAGAACTAAACTTATAATAGAGCTAAACTAATAATATTATATACATAATATAAAGCATCAAAAGAACACCATAAGTATAGAATAAAAAGCAACTAGACATTTAACTCACTAACAAAACCTGTTGCTTCTTACTTAACCAGAAGCTGCAGTTGACAGTGATTTAAACTACTACCATGGCCTTAGTTTTAGTTTTCAACAATGAAATAAAATTGAACACATGTTAGAAATTCCAGAATGATATATAAGACTAGTATTAAATACAGCACACCAAGAAGTGATAATGACACTCCAAAAATACTTAAGAACATACTAGATAATCCTAAGCCTGTTTATACGTTTTAAAACAGCGGAGAAAAAACAAAAGCCTATCACAGACATCAACAAAACTCCATTTATAAGAAGTAAAATGGAAGATGGGGTTTTGAATAATTTGAGGTCAGCAAGAAATCAAAGTTGTCATTATTCCTCTTAATTAAAGTGCATAAATAGCGTAATCACGGAATTTATTAATGGAGTATCATTATATACTGATGACACACTTAGTATTTAATATTTAAATAAACCAAAATAATTATAAATATTTAAAAATTAAATAAATGGAGGCAAAATAAATCAATGATCTCATCAATGAAGATTACTAAAATGAGATTGAAATTAACAGCATGATTGAAGTACTACGACCAACATTCCCAGTTAATATACATGGAGGCCTAGATTTTGAAAAAAGAAAAGTCTGTGATAGTTTCTTTCTCAGCCTTACAGAAAGATTTTCTAAAGATGCCTAAAATCTAGAAGATTCTTAACTGCTGGAGCAGATAAGATTAAACAAAACTATTTTAGTAGAGGATAATGGTGATGAAGAGAATGAACCACCAGATAAATGTTTCAAACTTAGAACAGATTCTCTTTAATAATGTGGGTATGAACGACTTGAGATGGAGATTATAAGCAACTACCCCTAGGTCTCTAAGTTTTTAATGAATATTAATTATATATTAATCTAATCAGGTGGGAAATCAAACCCTATTATTCTCGAACAAATAACAAACATATTAGGCATTAGAATTAACCATGTAAAAGAAAAGAGAAACGAAATTTAATTACTCAACTCAAAGTTCTGTCAACGAAATCACATAGATTAGAGATCATCCATGTCTAGTAAGTTATTAAATACTATTGATTCAACCAACAGCTCATGGATTAACTAAAATCAGACACGAATGAAAGGTGCTTAAAATTAAAGGGATTTTCACTAATATATTAACAACATATTAAGGATCAGGGATCCCAAAGAGCTAAATGTGATCATTTTATTATATTTATTATTTGATATTACTTTATTTACATTTATTATTAGTATATTTAAAGTACTTTTTTTAAATCAATCAAGTATGGTGGAATTTTTATAATTAGATGTATAAATATAAATAGGTATTGTAATGTAAATCCAACTTATTGAGCATTTTTCAAGCTATGTATTAGTTTGGTATCAAAATTGTTCAAATTGGTAGTTTAAACTGTTTATTTTTCATCTCTTGCTTATTGCATCGTTAATTGATGAAGCTCTTGCTTTTTATTATCATTGTTCTATATATTTTGATTAAATAATTCCGATTAGTTGAGGTTTATATTTTTAATAATTCTCTACCATCTAGTCTTATTATGTTTTTAAGTATGAAATTTATTCTTTCAGATATATAGTTAGATTTTTGATTCTCTCATCTATTTGACATACATATAGCAAGTAAATATTATCCTTATATCAGTCATTTTACTTCTTGAATTGGTTAATAAATAAATGAAATTAAGAATTTTTTGCTAATATTTGCTTTAAAAATGTTCATAATTTATATATTCAAAATTATTGCCATTTTGAACATTGAATCTGGTTTGTTGATAATAGTTTTTTAATATTTAAAACTGTTTTTAACATTCTTTAAGATCTATATCAGATTAAATATCTAAAAATTGTTTATGTAATTTTTTAATACTCTTCATTTTGATATTCTTTTGTTCTTATATACCGTTGATCTATATTTATTATTATTATAAATATAGATTCTTAAATATAAATTTATCCCAAAATTTAAATGAGTAATTATGCTTTAAAGATTAATAATGCCTTTATTAAATTAATTTGATTCTAATTCTTAGAATTTTATTTAAATAAAAGAAAATGAAAAGTTGTGTGAATAAAAATTAAAAATGCATACAAAGATTTTTATTAATTAAACTACCAAAGCCATAATTTAAAAATTACATACAAGTCTAAAATTACGTGTTGCACAACTATAATTACATTCAATTATTCGACATTTTACCATCCTCAATAAAATCAGCCTTCTTGCTTCTTATTCACTGCGCTGGTAATAGACTTGAATTCTTAAAGCTCACTCCCATCCCATTCATTCTATAGCCTAGAAGAATCACCTGGGTATATAAAGGTTGTGCAAGTGCGCATTTCCTATATATTTGAGAGCTAAGCTTTAATATTCTCAAGTAGTTAAGTTAGAATTCCTGGTATTTTAGAGGGAGGTAAGGGAATTCTTTAGGAGTGATACGCTTTGATAGGAGAGGCTTCTTCTTATGTTCCTTATTCTTTCTTTTGTTCATTTGATCTCTATGTTCAAGCTTTACAGCTTTGTTTCATCCCCTCATAATTTTATGCATCATCAGGTCTCATGCAGTGGTCTCAATCGTTTGCTTCATGAAAAGCAAAATGAGAATATAATATTGCCATATTTATTCGTGACCTTCCATAAATGGTTTTGCAAACGAATTGACTGAAAAATCTTCGAAGATGTGTTTTACAGGGCTGCCACGTGATTCTCCATGCGTAAACGAAGGGAGATGGAGTTCCCGACTCAGAGAATGATTTCTTGACCAGAGATAAGCGAGAATTTATGTTTTTAAGCTCACCTTTTGCCATTTATCTGAGTCCTTTTGCACATGTCTCGATCACTACGATAAAAGATCATTTGACGATATTTCTGGTGCAAAATGCGATTCCTTACAGGCAAGGCTGCCTTCCTCTAATCCTAAAATAAAATTCTTTAAGATTAAGAGATAATACCTTGGGGAATTCTTCAGAGCACAACCAGACTTTGATTGGTATTATTCTGCTTTCTTGTGAGTCTTCTACTGCTTCCCTAGTCACTCAAGATTAATTCAAGGATTCGCTGTCATCCTGCTTACTGGCGTTTTATCCATCATGGCACTTGTGAGCTTCACTGTCAATACTTGACATCATGGTGATAAGCGTCTAATGCAAAAGCTGACTTGAAGTTGGATTATGCAGCTGCAGCCCAGCAGATTCAAGACTTTACTCTCTATAAATTGTAGAGCATTTCTATTACAACATCAACAAAAGGTCTTAAGTGCCTTCACCAAACTGCTTCATTACTCTCCAAGAAACTTAGACCAATCGACGTTAGTTATGATTCATTTCTGCTTGTCAAAGACTTCCAATTATCCTAGATAATGACTGTTGGGTTTAATCAATATAGCTGCTTCTTCATGCGTCAGTGTTATTGTAGAGTAGTTTTGCACTAGTTTTGATCGACTTGTCGTCACAATAATTACATAGCGAGATTGTGCATCAAGCCATGATACCCCAGAATAGTGAAACCGTATTAAGTTGGTTGACCGATTACATAAGGACCAAATCACAATAAGGCGGAGAATGCATTACAGAGACTTTCATGAACTTCCAACTCCATGCAATATTTTGATTTTGAGAGTAAAAGTCATCTGTGGTCCATTAACATGAGCATATATTAATAATTTAGAACGGATTAAAGTTATTATAAAATTACATTATACATAAAATTACGTTGCACTACATCTAAACTTTAATTATATGCTCATTAATTATATTAGTGTTTATGATCAATTATTGAATTAATTATAGTAACCCTAACAGTAAATTACAATAAATAATTTTCTTTATTCTGAATATAGTTTTAACAACCTCCTAATCTATAATGATTTTATTCTTTTATCAAATTTAATCAACTTTTATTTAAATATTATCTTATTTATCTTATTTAGATAAAAAACAAGCGATACTTCATTGTTATAAAGTAAAATTATGTTTCTACATCATCATTATTACAATCTTTGCAAAAAATATTGCATAATTATATAAAAATAAAAAAAATTAGGAATTCTTCCTTTGAATAATTGGTTGGTTCGATTATTAAACAATATAAATTATTGTTATTCATATAGTATAACTTACATTATTTATTATAAGAATTAATATAATGATTAATATTTAGCTATTCATATATCATAATGAATATAAATAACCTTTACAACACAAATCTATATTTAACTTTTGAATTCAAACTAATGATATTGACAATGACTGCTTTAATAATGAGGAGGTTAATCAAAACCCCAAAACCCTTTCAGTAGTTTGATTGAGTTTTTGATTGATAAAAGTAGACTATTAGTGCATACTTTATTAGGGTTTTAATAGGGTTTATGTAGGGGTTTAATGTTTAAATGTAAAGTATAGTAGTGTGTATTAGAGAGGTTTCATTTTTACTATTCACTCAAACTATACCTTGGCATCGTGAGCTTATTTTCTAAATTTGATATCTCCTATCCAGTTGATAATTTAGTCTATTGTTTGCTCTGCTCTGTGGTTTTGTCTTAAGATAATCTGCTCAGCCATATCTTTCATTTTACCTTTTATCTTATTCTAGTCTAGATATTGATGTATTCTCTGCTTTGAATCTTTCTCTCTCTTACAGCTATAGTAATCATTTCTTTGCATATCGCATTCAGCAATAATTGCTGCTAGAGCCCATACATCCCACTTAATATCACCATCTCTCCAGTCCTCTCTTTCTGGAAAGTATCGAGGAGTACCATAAACGTTGCCAAGTCCTGAAGCTTCAACTCTTTATGATCTATTGAAATCAATTATTACTACTCTGAGAGGTAAAAAGTCAAGCATAATATTCTCAGGCTTCAAGTCTCTATGAACATACCCTAAAGTGTGCAGCTCTTCTATGCCTTTGCAAACAT
>ARYC01003309.1:0-44647 GCA_000711775.1 Oxytricha trifallax | reverse complement strand
AACACCCATATGCAATGTTAATTGTAGCTTTTGAAGTGATTAAACGATTTTTTTCATAGAGATTTTATGCCATATCAACCAATATATTATGTACTTTTGACATTTTTGTTATCCTCTGTAAAATTTACTTATACTTTGTCAAGTTATTTGGGCATAAATGGCTATATTTAAATTAATCAAAGCGTAATTGAACACCCATATGCAATGTTAATTGTAGCATTTGAAGTGATTAACGATTTTTTTCATAGAGATTTTATGCTATATCAACCAATATATTATGTACTTTTGGCCATTTTTTGATCCTCATGTAAAATTTACTTATACTTTGTCAAGTTATTTGGGCATAAATTCCTGAATTTATTTTAATAAAATTGCTTAAATATGTAGAATTTTTAGTTATGATTTAATTTTAGATTGACATTTTTACTTGATATACTTACGAGTATCTTTTTATTTCGGAATCATTACAATTCAACCTTTCTAGTTTTAGGATAACTTTCCTTAGATACTCTTGCTGATTATTTTATTTTTTTATATAGGCTCTCAATCACATCATGCTCCTTTTATGCATCTTGTCCCATTTTAAGAAGCATCTAACTGAATCTTTTTGTATACACGGGAATAACTAACTGCTCGAGCTTATCAAGCTTTCGATTGACATTTGTTTCATCTTATGTTGTATCTGTTACTTTGGTAGTTTTCTAATAAGAAAATAAATTAACTTCAATTCTCCCATGATTATCGAGCTTTTGCCCCATATTTAAATATACTGACTCTCTGAATCAATGTCGAATGCAATTAGGACTGCTGCGTCATTTCTGAATTTAGTGTTGTAACCATTACTTTCATCATATCCACGAATCAAAACCCCATTTTACCACGATTATATTTCCTATAGAGTTGCTTTAGATATGCTTCATTTCCCTTTAATTTTATCCATTTTTGCTATCATACTTTTTATAATGTGTTTTTCATGATCATTGCAGAAGTCTATAATTGGAGCAGAGAGATATAATTATTCTATTTATTTCTTTACCTATAACAATCTCTCTTCTTCACTCTAGCAAATGATTATTTCTCCACCTTAATCTTGGCTCAGTACATTTAAAAGAAGCTCGTACTAGCTTTTGAATTTCAAAATTTGTGGTTGAATACAAACTTGACCTAACACTCTTTGAATCCCTGAGTCGCAGATAGCGCTCAACATGTATGACTTACTTAATCGTAAATCCTACAGACCATACATTTTGCCATTGTGATGGAGAAAAGGATGCTACCACGTAATCCGATCAAATTCATCTATGATTAGAATATCATATAACCTCTTAGTTTTGTAGAAATTTTCAATGGTTTCTATTTGTAGCTGAATTCCTAGGGGTAAAGAAATCTCTAAGTTTGCAGTTTAAGGATTTAATCCGGAACTACGATTAGAACTTTCTTGCCGTGTTAAATCCAATAACAAGCCAGAAGTTCCTAGACCCAAGTTTTACCAGATGCAGTAGGCGTCTAAATCTAAATGTTATTCTGTTACTGGCTCAAAGTTATTGCAGCTATTGTTGATTGACAGACTGAATGCTTGTAGTCTTGGCACGTTTCCTTCATTTGAAGTGAGCATCTGTAAAGCTAGTCGATAGGGGCAAAATTATTAGCGATTGAGTTTGTCACAATTCCTACCAAACCTCCTAATTTTTGCGCTAAAAATCAGATTGGTTTTTTGTATATTAAGAACAAGATTGCAGCTTGCTTAGTTGGCTCATCCATGAAGTCTCATCCTAACTAAAGATTTACTCTAACTAATCAAGCTCAAAGTCTTTGACAGATTAAAGTAACACAACTAGCCGCTCCATTTGTAAGTTTATATGTGAACGCTTTGAGAGCATTGATATAAGGATTCTCCTCTGCGAAAAATACCGATGAGCTCGCTCAAAATGTCAGAGGGATCCTGCTTAAAGTTTGATATGGAAATCAAGGCTATCATGTCCTCTCTGTAAAGCTTATTGACTTTTCTAATTTTTGGGATGAAATCATTATAAAGAAAATTTTCTTTGCATTTAACGAATAGCCCAGCTTCTTTTTTATTGAATCCATTCTTGACTAGGAATTATTGGAAAATGCTTATGCTATCTGGCGAGGAGACTGTCTTTAGTGATGAAAGGGAATTCAGTTCTAACAATAAACCGATTAATCCCATAGTCATTGGCTGATTGATATCCTTTAGGTGTTTATTAATTGAAGATGCAATCGTACCTAAAAGATTTTTCTCTGTCTCATCATATGTGAGATTATCGACCGCGAAATTTAAATTTGGGTAGAGAGTTTGAATCAAAGTCTGGCCTTCCAATGCTAACTCCGTTATAGCTGATGAGGCTGTCAAATGTAACTTAATGATCTGCGATTAGGAGTAACTTTTGAACTCTTTTTCTAGTAACTGAATCTCACTAGATTTAACAGTTCAACTATGTGGTTTTGTTGATGGTAAAGCTAAGTTCAATACAATTGTTGTAGAATTCATTTTCTGAGATGAGACACTAATTCAACTTTTAGATTAGTTTGAGTTGAAAACCCTCATCAAGATCAGCAAAGTGATGGATGTCGAACAGCGATAGCTTGGAAGGTTAGCTTTTGCTTAATTGGATTATTGAGAGCTCTCGTGTGAGGATTCGGCTCGAAATTTCGAGCTACCTTTGTCTATCTGTGATTACAATTCTAAAGCTGATCCTCATTATTTTATGTGTGATGCTTCCTTAGTCTTGCATCAAAGTAGAGCTCTTTTAATAGATTATCTCTTTACTCTGATAAAATTCTTCACAAACTCACAGTCTAGTTCACTTAAGGATGCTCAGATAGGATAGCTCTTGAATTTCCTTGTAAGTTTTTTGGAAATAATTGGTAATCACACCCAGGATTCTTTTAGACTCAGTACACAGGTCCTTGACATGTGATTGATCATAAAAGTTTATGAACTCAGCATAGGATTGTTTACTTCTCGTCGAATCTTTCTTGAATCGAGATTTGTATTCTCTTTTATTGAGATATGACGATGGCTTTTACTTTTAAGACAGCTAAGACTTGGTTGATGATTGTTTAGATTGGAAGAGAGAATCATCGCTATCGTACATTGAACTTTGAAAAGCACTCATTTTAAAATTGTGAATTTGTGATTTTAAATTTACGAAACTTTTTGATTAAATCATTAAGATTGAATTTAAGCATCAACGGAGAATGTGATTATTTAATGGGAAAGGGTAAAATCAAAAAAAGGAAAAAATTTGTTTCTAAAAAAAATCATAAAAACCAGCAAAAAGTATGATTAATCACAGAAAAACGATAAAAATCACAAAAAATTACCCAAAAAATTACAGCAAAATTTTCATATTTTTGGGGTATAAAAATCACATAGGCCCCAAGTTGTTTTTTGAAAATATATACTCATTAAGATCTTTCTATATTCACAAGGATTGTTTCGAGTGGAGTTGCTGTTTTCTTATAGTTAAGGTAAGTAATAATTATTTATTTTTTATTAGCAATATGGAATTTCATTTATGGAGACATTTTCTCAGAAAAGGTCACATCAGCAATTTATGATGAGTGACAGTCAGGCTGAGGAAGGCATCATGAAGATTACATCCCACGAGTTGGGAGAGAAGTTCAAGTCCAAAGTAGACCTCTACACCTATCTTACTGAGATTCGTAAGAATAGCTGTCCCTTACATTTATAGTGGGATACTACATGCCATCGATCGAGGGCATCAATAGAGTATACCTCCGTCTAATTTTTTAGGGAATTAAGAGGCTTCTGGAAATGGATCAGATCAAGATGGTGAAGGTCCATAAGTACGATGAACTTTCAGTAAGGTAGCTGTATTTGCAGGCGTGTGACGATCAAGAGCTGAGCATCTACCTGCCTGATATATCAGAGAAGTCTAAGCCTATTGACAAGCAATATTTCTTCAACGTTCTCAATACAATCCAGCCCGAGTATCTCTCACACAACATCAACAAGTCAAGGGGGAGCAGAAACGGCGGTGATGGGCAGGGGCAAAAGAATGACTATATACTCATCTCTGACAACTGGTTCTCTCAGTTGACAAGCCATCCATTCATCTCTAGTAACTTACCCTAACCAAAACTAACTTAATTTTGGAAAAAATCGGGGAGGACCATGCAGCTTTTGAAAGCTTAAAAAAAACTAATGAAGGCCAGAAAGCCCAAGCAGTTACCTCCAAAAGTTGTATCCCTTAAATGATTCAAAGGAATAGAGCATGCATCAGCGAGCAAAGGAATCAGGACAAGTGGTGGACCACGCATCATGGAAACGAATACCACAATGTTTGAATCCAATTACGACTCTGGCTTGATGAATAATAGTGCAATGAGATTTAATATTTGAGCTTAAGTCCCATAATTAATATTAACATCACAATTCAAACTTTTACAACTTTTTATTACAAATATCTCTTATCGTCTCATCCCCAACACTGTTGAATGCTTATTTTAGGAATCTTTTTTCATCAAACCTCTGATCTTGCCCCACTATCTTCATCTTTATTCTCTTGAACTAGTTCTTAAGTACTGAAAAATAATTCTCAATAGGGTTATACTATGGTGAGTATGGCGGAGTAAAAATAAGAGTAACATCCAACTCTTAAGTCAAAGTTTTAATCTTGTTACTGTGATGCACTCTTAGATTGTCTAGAACCAATGCAAGTTTATTCTCAAGGTATTATTCGTGCAAACCTACAATGAAATCGTAGAACTTTTCAATGTTTACAAATCTATCATAGCTATAATAAAGTTTCAGCCCTTAAGTTGGAGACACAACTGCAACTACCGCTATACTTTTTGTAAACTGCAATTTGTCTTTGACAACAATGGTTTGACTCCGATTGCTGAACTCCTGCTTGAGATTAGTGGAGTATGTAAACATCACCTCGTCGATGAAGACAATCTTTCTTCGCCCTTGTAGAGCATGGATTAGATTGAGTCTCATCTAGTAAAACAGACCTTAGGTTTTAAGATGCTAGACTGGGCTCTTGTACTTGTAAAAACTAATAAACTTCCTCTTAATTCCATTGTCATTATATTCTTTAGAAAGTTTGGATTGAGATATCTTAAGCTCAGGAAAATTTCAATGGAACATTACACATCTCTAATGTCATCCCTGTCTAATGCTACAAAGTGCTCTAACTCGTTAGGTATTCAATGTTATCATCCGAAAGTTTGCTGGGTTTAGAAATGATCTCTTGGCATTTGCTTGCTAACTTTTGATTATGCAAATATTTTTCACCATTGATCTTGGAATGTTTGTAAGATCATTTATCAAAGAGTAGCTAAGATAGATAGCTGACTCCTTATCTGGATCAAGACAATTTAACCTGAAAAAAATTATCAAGTCTTGTACACTTTAAAAAGTTCCATATTTTTTCATCATTTTGAGGTTTATGTTTGTTAGTTTTGGATGATGATCTTTTTTGAAATTATTGAATTTTAAAATCTATTAGACTTTCTCGAAAAATTATCTTAGTCAATACAGGTGCGAACACTTTTAGAATCTTTATTATTCATTAATTTCTTACTTTGTTGAGGCCTTTAAGTGCATTTATTTCAGAAATTTGCATCTATATAGCTCCTAGTTTTCAGGAATCTTGTCAGAGATTTGGGAAGATAATCATTGCTGAAATGCCTCTAAAAAAGTGAGTTAAACTTGATCTATCTTCATGACTTCACAGTCCTAAGCATTTGTTTTACTTTTTCTTCATCCTATGAAACTACATCTTTTCATAGTCCTTGAGGTCATTTCTCTTTTGAGTGTAATCCCCTTGATACATCCGGTCACTACAATCCCTCGATCCTGCCGATCCCTCCGATCCCTCCGATACCTCCGATCCTATCGATCCCACTAATACTTCCGATACCTCCAGTATTTCTAAGGTCACATATACTTTAATGAACCCATATTGAGCTCATTCATAAAGCTACTGCTTATTAAGGAATCTAAACAAAGTAGAATAACAACAATAATCTTTGGGGCAAAACTACTAACTGCATTATTTTGAGGAAGATATATATCTATTCTTTAAGAGTGTAAGGTAGACTACCCTATTGACATACCGTCCTGATAATCATTCTAAATGCCTGCATTTTGCATTTCGTATATGAGAATTGTGGAGTTTCAAATGCTCAGGTTGTACTTGATGAACTACAAACAATTTTTCATTCATTAGTGGGATCCTGAGAGTAGAGCATAAGGCAACAATAACTAATTTAGTCTGGAGCTCAATAATCATTCAGTTTCATTTAGATAACTCCAAGTAACTATATTGGGAGAAAAGAGAGGACATTCAAGAATTTTAAATGAAACTAAAGTCATGAAGATTAGTTTACAGCTTATAAAAGCATGAAGCTGAAATCTCTCATGCTTAGAAAGATCTGATTTCCCCAGTAGATGATGAAATTCAATTTTTTGATTATTTAATCTTACTCTTTAAATTCAAAAAATACTGACTAAATGTAAAATATAATGTTGGGAAAAGGAAACTTCCTAAAGGTACTAAGGTTAATAATCGTGAAAATTCTGAATGATTTAAGACAATAGTCTTGCATTATTACTATACTTATTAAATTTTTAATTCTTTTTATACTTTAAATAAAATAATTGTCATTTTAATGCAGTAATTTATGTTTTTAGTTTATATAAAATATTTTTATATAGAAAAGCAAATTAATCTTAAAAGTCTGACTTATCTTAATTCTATTGTAAAATTCAAATCGCAATTACTTCATTGAGTTTTTTACAATAAACTGAATTATTTATATGAATATAAATTTAATCATTATTATAATTTGTAATTTAATGTCAGGAAGCAATCAATCTAATTTTCACTAATAATCCACAAACTAAACATAATAAATGTAGCCAGCACAAAATAATAATGCATCATTAAATTAGTAATCAGTACCTATGATCAATCAACAGCCAACTTTGAACAACCAGCAGCCTCATTTAAATTCAATTTAACCACCTATGATTAACCAGTAGCCCATGCCCTAAACATTTCAATCTCCATTTCAATTTAATTAATAAATCCCACCATTCTATCATCAGTATTATTTACTGAAAACATTTAAATACCCTATTGAAAATATATTTTTTTCATAAAATAACTCAAATTGGGTATTATTTTAATATAATTTATTGGATCACTAAGTAAATATAAATATATTTAATTAATTACCAAATTCTAATATTATTTATTCGGGCCAAAAGATTTATAGTTTTATTTATTTTTAGCCATATTTATCTTAAAAATATTGAAAATAGAATAAATTAGAGTTTAATATTAGTTTATTATATTACATATATTTTTAAAAATTGTTTTTTAAATGTTTCTTAACAATTTAAATTACTAATAAAATAAGTATGATAAAATAATTTTAAAAAAAGTTCAAATAATATAATTATTTTACTTAGTTAATCAATAGTAGTTTCAACCCTCAAATCAACCTTTCTATGCTCATCCAACTATTATTTAATTAAATTGATTATATAAATCATTCAATAAAGAAAGTTTAAGATATGTAAACATTAATACTTTTCAATTATAAGAACTAGTCTTTAATTTTTTATAAAAGATGAATATTTTATAATTAATAATAAAAGAATTCAAGAAAAATTATATTTAAATAAATATCTAAAAATGTAAATCTAAATAATGATTTAAGGTGTTTCCATTTATGTTATCTCTATGGAAATATTTGAGTACACATATTAATTATTTTTATAGGATAATTTTAGAATTAATAAGTTTCCTTTATTCCTAACACAATGCAGTAATTGAATAAATAAAATCTTAGATATTTTCTCATAGATTTAATTTTATTTAGAGACTCAGCATCTTAGCTTAGACTTTTTCAATTTAATATTTTTAAATATATTTCATTAAAGTTAATTTTGTAATTTAATTAAAATAGAATTTTTGAAAATAAGTGAAGTTTTGATGGAATAAAGAATTTTAATTAAAATGTACATTAAGTAATTTAAATAAATGCTTTTCTAAAATATAGCTTAGTATAGTCAAATTTGAGGTAGAGTTTTTCAAGCTAAAATATATCTCATATAATCAAGATATTCTAAGTCGAAAGCACAGTTGTTCGGTTTATTTGGATTTCTAAGCCTCCCATTTTATCGAGAATTTTGGGTTTTTAATTGAGACAGTTTATGTGTTCGTTTTATTAAATAAATATATAAAATCTATTTATAAAATTGAATCATTGATCGGAGTAAAACGTTAATAGGAGTATGAGAGCTTATCCTTACATGGCTAAATGGAAAATTTTTATTTTATAAAATAGATTTAAATAAATAATATATAGCAAATAGCATGAAAATTATAATGATATATTAATTATATTTATCAGCTAACTGACTTTTAAATTCTTTTAATCTTATAATAAAATTTGTTTAGAATATTAAAGTAAATTTGATAAATAAAATTAATAATTACTATTAAATTCCCATTTAGGGATTTCATTATAGCTATTTATGGGTAAATAGCTTAGTAAATTTAAGTTATTAATCAATTTAAGAAAAAACTTTATATTTTTTATAAAAAATTTTTAGAATATTAATTTATTGAGTAATAATAAGTATTTAACTCTGTTAAATTAACATTTATAATTTATTAATAAATTTTGCACAGTGAATGCAATTTTTTCATTGTTTAATTTATTTCCAAAATTGGTCTTAGAAAATTTAACTATAATTTTGAACAATTTTTATTTTCTTTTTCTTAATATACAATATTATAATTGTTAATAAAAATTTTGAAAAATATTGTTTATTAAATAATTTACCCACAATAAAAAATTCTTTATTTTAGCAATAATGTACCTATGTCTTATTATAATCCTCCATAAAATTATCACTTAAACAGTGAAATGGGATTTACTTCCAACAGCATTCACAACTTTAAAGAGTTATTTTTAATTTTTTTTCTTTAACTTGACTATTAACTCACATAAGCCACCTCAGATATTTCTTCCTAATGAATAAGCGTAAAATCAATAAAATCCAAAAAATTATCACATTATAAAATATCATATTTTATAATCAATAGGTGACATAGCTATCAAATTAGACTAGCAACCAGTAAGTACAATTGTAAAATGTGCCTTTACTGAATGATCTACCTACTAATATTCAATAAAATGAGCTAACTACTTTAAAATAAAGTGAAATAAAATTAATATTGGTTACCAATTTTAATTGTTAGCATATATACTACAGAGTTTAATGTTTGTTCTTTAGATGTATTTTGTACAGAAAAGTTATTCACTTTCCTCAATTCCTAATAAAACGATAAATCTGATCAAAATGTCAATCAATAAAACTAATCTAATAAACCATAAGATGTAAACATGGAAGATGAAGAAATAAATAAATTAATTGTTTTTATTTACTATATTTTGAAGGCGAAAGTGATCTTCACTCTATGCTTTGCACTACTGGTATTGACCTACTCGACATGAGTATAAATCAAAATTTTATATTTATATAATTTAGAGTCTGATTCAATTATTTACTGTGTTATCCTTTCAGGTCTTTACCACAGAGTGCTCACCTTCGATACCTAAAGGAAATAATGCCAGAGATTTTGTTCTTAAACAGATTTTTATTTAGAAATATTTTCATTTTACTATAATTGATAATATAGAAATAATATAGAATGGCACAAAATAAAACAATCTGATGACACTCACAAGGGAAATCTTCAAATTGTTTCCTCCCTAAATAAAAAAACTTTTTAGAAAGTAAGTATAAATTTGACATTCATTAATTTGTAGTAAGTTTGACAATTTATTGTGCATCCCAGATGAGTACCTATGTTTTTCTAAGAAAGCTTTAAACCATTTGGAAGGGGAAGGAAAATTCTATTAAAAAATGTCTCTGCATTAAATTAACTAACAATAATATTATATTTACTAAAATAATACAAATTTTAAAATTCCCTATTTGTATATGTTATGACAGAAACTAATAAGCAAATGAATCTTCTAACTCAAATACTTTGATTAATCAAACTTTTTATTAACTTATTGTATCTTATTCATAAAACTGCAAAGCCCTCACAGAGTTTGATCGACAAAGAGAATAAGCCCACTTAACAAGTATAAACTCCTTTTAAAGGATTTTCATTTGGAAATTATGCCTAACAACTATATAAGTAATATATCTGTCAAGTAATATTAAATTTATAAGAGAATCATTAATATAAAATCAAGAATATAATTGCTTGTAGATAATTCAAATGTTAAGTTTCATTCTCAATTCAAAGGTTTTATATTCATAATATTAAATTGGTTGATACTTTAATTAATTTAAAACTGAATTCATCTTCTCTAGGTGTGTATAGGATGAGAGTAATTACTTGGGTGATAATAATCACTCATGTTCATAATGTTTATCTTTATTTAAATTATGAGAAATATAAAACTTTAAACAATTATATAAAAAAAGTTCTCTTCATCCTACACAACAACTCTATCTTCTTCCTGAGGCTTGTTATCTTAAGACTGATTATCTCCAGAATTCTAATTTAAATTTTTGTTGAAGTTAGGATCGGCATTTCCAAATGTCTGATCCAAAGCACTGTTATTAACATTTCCTGCAGCAACTGGAAACGAGTTACCTAAGACTGAGAACCTATTATTAGTATTCTAGTTTAGAAGGCTACCTGATAACCCAAATTAAGGATTTACTGTTTGGTTGTTGAATTATCCAAAGCTAAAGCCAGAGGATTGTTTAGCATTTAAATCTCCAAACTTGCTATCAAATTAAGCTGGAAGGCTCTTTTTTGATTGATCTGATGAAACTTAGGCTGACTTCTAAGCTTACTGTTTGGAATCAAAGTGATTCTTACATAAAATAATTTTAAATAATAAATATCTATTATTCTTTGATCCAGATCTTTATCAAAATTTATATAAGTTAGATATAATTATATAATCTATTCTAATAATTAAAGTTTGAAATAATTAAGATCTAGTTAGAACTCCAAAGCGAGATTTGCCTTGGATATTAGGGCCTGGTTGTTAGTATTATATTATTTAAGAATTGTGGAATATATTTTGATAAATAATAGAAAAAAATAAAATAAATATAAAACCAGTCTATTTACTTCCAAGAATCAAGTAGGATTTAGAAAATAATGTTTAAGAAAGCAAAGAATCTGTTGGATTGATTACTCACAACTTTTATTAAATATATTGCTACTTTAAGAGGTTGTCAATTTACATGGACATTCTATCGCATCTTTAAAAAGCTTATATAAATATATTATATTTAGATAAATTAATCAAAGATAATTATCTTTCATGCGAAATTTTGACAATTTTACAGTATCTTAGTTGAGTTATTCCGATTTTGCATGACTTACCTTAGTAGGTCCTATCTTTCTAGTAACCAAATTATTTGAAGGACTATAATTTTAAATTGGATAATTTATGATATTCTTAAGTTTATCTAGTGTGTGAACTATGTATGAAAGAATTATCATTAATTAAATTAAAAATTAATAATATTAATAGAATATTTCACCTTGATAGCATTTATATTGGATAGCAAATTCAGTTTAAAAATGTTTAATTGATACATCTAAAGTGATTCATAACTAATAACTTGTGCTTTAAAAACCAATGAAAATATTTGTAAAGTTAAAACACTTCTCCCTTTCATTTAGAACAAGTAGAACGAATGCCTTAACTGATACTAGTTTTAAGTTAATTCCTGCAATTTGACCACCGACAGTGATGATACTTAATATTAGAAATAATAAGTCTCTTCAACTTCTTGATTGAGGCTATAGAATAAGCCATGATGTTTCCTTTGAATATGGACTCAGTTAACTATTTATTATCCATCTTATCCTTAGACTTTATAATTAGATTGGCTATACCAACTCCATTTTAAAGTGAAACTATTTCAGTTAAAAGTTGTCAATTATATATTGTTCTCAATTTGACTTTAAAAAAGAAGCAGTTATTATAAAGGAAAAAAATTAATGTTTTTAATTATCTGGATTTGTAAATTTCTTTAGTAGTATTTAAAGTCAATTAATTATTAAATTTATATAGTTGTTTCTTGGCAGGATTGAATATTTCAAAAAGAGTCAAGAAGTCAGATTCTATTTTGTCCTTTAATATTTTTTTATGAGTTGTTTGCTTATATCAGTTAATTTATTATTATTACCTCATCATTTTTAGGTAATGAAAATCAATCAATTTAACTCCGTATCTCAGTTGAACTTGGACAAATAGTGAGATTCAATGGAATCATTAACTCAAAGCATTCCAAAGTAGCCAATTATCCCAAAATCCAGAATTAACCAAGTATAATTCCAAAAGTAACTGTGCTTGTATAAATGAATCATTATGTTCTTATCTCGTGAAAGAGAGTATGATTCTACTTTAATAACAGCATGTTTTTATAGCTTTTAAATTAATTTGAGTTCAATAGTTTTAATAATTAATTAATTATGAAAATCTTTTTTAATGCATTATTACATTCTATATAAACATATATTAAATTTAGAATTATACTTTATAATGTATAAAATTTTAGTATGAGGAAAATTTAAGGATTGTTTTATAATCCAATTTATTTATTCACAGATTTAAGGTTGATAATTTTGATATTCTAACTGCTAATAATTCAATTTATTAAGAAATTAAAATACTTAAGAATTAAGAAAAAAAATGAACTCAAAAGACAACTCATTGCCACACAGAGACATTAGCTTGGTTAATTAGCAATTATAAAATCAATCTATGCAAGATTAACTAAGCGAGATGTATTAAGGAAATAACTTGAATACTGATTAGAATGATCAAGACTATGATTAGGAAGATGATATTTCAGATTCATAGCTAATAATTATAAAAAAGTATTAATTAGAAGTATTATGAATTCAGCTATACATATTTATTTTTTATAGCCTACTTAAGAAGAACTTGAGCAGTATGGCAGATTGTTAGGAATGGACCCCATTTAAGACAGAGAATTTTTATATATCGCAAAACAAGGAATTAAAGCTCAAGTAGAATACCCTTGGACTGTTGTGAAAAATGATTCTCAATCTGATCAACAAGCTATAATTTATTTTATAAATTCAAAAATAATTAAGTTTTATTGTATCATCTTTAGAAACGTATTGACAGGAGAAGAGTAGAGTGACCATCCAGAGGACATTAAATATAAGCAATGGTTTGAACATGAAAAAATGAAAAAATAAATTATGAATCAGTAAAACCAGCTTCAACATCCCGGACTAAGCCTATATAGTCCTATACCACAAACAATTACTTAAAGTCCATTCATTCCGTAGTCTTAAGCTATTTTGAATTCACAAGTTCTTCAAAATAATCCTCAAATGGCATATAATGTTAGCAATTTCAATTAACAATAATAGCAGTAATAATAGATAGGTAGAATTGTTATACAAGATGGCGAAGAATCTGCAATAGAATTCGATGAAAGATAGATAGTAAATTAGCAGGATTTTGAAACCTTCAATCCAACTTAAGATACTAGAACAAATTTATAGGGGTAAGTTGGTCTAATACAATCCCACCCGCATCATCTTGTAAACTCTTCAGTTAATCCAATGAACATTTTACCTATCTCAAGTCTTTCATCACTGCCATTTGATAATAACTAATCTCTTATTTTTAATACTTAAGGAGGTATTCCTTTTCAGTTCACAAGACCATCAAACTTATCAACTATTCCAAACTTGTTCAATCCTAGTTCTAATTAATAAAGCCTACCAATCACTTAAAGCTTAACTCCTCAATAACTACAAATGTTTTATCAATAAGTACAGCTATAAAATTAAATACAAGCTCAATAAAATTAAATTATGAATTCTTAGAATTTCTCTTAACAAATCCGAGCAGGAGACATTTCAGTTAATACTTCGTTTCAGACTGATATTAATACTTTTGTTAACTCAATTAATCTACAGTTTCAAAGAGAATTTAAGAAACAAATCGAATAGTATGGATAAAGAAAACATAAAGAGCTATAGTTATTTTCAGATAGTTTAAAATAGTAAAAAATTATGGAAAACCAGGAGAAGTAGGAACAGCTTTAACACAAGTTATACTTTAAAAAAATAAATTTATAAAATATTTATTTATTTTATCATCAATGAAAGAAGACTTAGAACTTATAAATGAAAGAAAACTTTAAGAGTTGAAAAATTAAATAGAACTAGATAAACAAAGAAGACTTATCTAAAAACAAGATCATATGCAAAGTGAAGTATTTTAGCTGGAAATGCAGAAGATTCAAAGAAGCTACAACTAAAAGATCAAGTATGAATAAGAATAGTTATAGACATTATAGAATTTAGAAATTCATAGAATTAAGCTCTAATATTAATAGAGATTGACTCTTTAGAAACAAAAAATGTAATTTGAATTCTAACAGCAAAATGAAGATACGTTGTCTACTGAAAATGTAGTGAATTACAAAAACTAGTGTCTTGAATTAGAGTCATTAAGAATAAAACTAGAAGATGATGTTTAAAATCTAAGAGATCAAATTTAATCAGATCATCTCAAAGAGTTTCAAGAGTTGTAAAAATAACTGGAAAATTAAGTCTTAAAAGTAGAATAGCGTGTTTAAAAGAAATTTGAAATTAAGATAAAAGAAGAGAAATTTTCTTCTCAACAAAAGTTTTATGATATCCAGGATAAAAAAGAAGCTTACTTTTTAGAATTAAGAGAATAAAAGAGCCAGAGATTGGAAGTAGAAAAAGAAAGATTAATATTAGAACAAAGAGATTAGTTAAGAGAGCTTCAAATCGAATCAGATAAACTATTCAAATAAGACAAAGAAGAAATAAAATCTGCTTTGATCTTTAAGAAAATGCAAGCCAAAAACTAATTAAAGCTTTAATTGTATAAAGGTATCAATTTATCGGAGTAATAAGCCAATTATAAGCTTCAAAGGGACATAGAATTATCAAACTAGAAAAATAAAATTGAAAAAGAGTATAATGATCATTATCAGGAATTATTAAGAAAGATAAATATTGACAACTTAGAGATTTCAAAACATGAAAGAATCATCAAGGAAACACAGAGTATTAAGAATTTTGTTAAAGAATAGAAGAAAAAGAAACAACAACTTGAGTTAGATATTGAGCATGAAAAATTGATCTACTCAAAAATTCATAGTAATTTTGAGCGACTTAAATCTTAGATAGATAGTTAAGAAAAACTAAAAGGAGTAGAGAAAGAGAAATCATTTGAGATGATGCTTAAATAAAAATAAGAAGAACTTTAATAGATTTCAAATGATATTGAAAAACTGAAGAATTTTAATGCTTTAAGTGTGATAGCAACACCAAATAATGATCATTTAGAATTGTAAATTTAAATTCAAAATATTAAAGAATGGATTATAATGAAACAAAAGGATTCTACTCAATAGAACTCAGTAAATATTGAGGATGCTCCTAAAGAAATTATGGAACTTCTTTCAATTATTCCTGATTAATTAACTAAAATAGATGCTTAAATTGATAAACTTACACAACAAAATAAAACCATGATAGAACTTTAGAAAATTATAGGTTAAGATATAATGACTGGCTTAGACTTTGACATGAATTAATTTAAAGAAGCACATCGGTCTCATTCAAATATATTTGGATTGGTTACTGAGTTTAAAATAGGAGTAGAAACTCAAGAGCCAATAATAAAAAATGAACTCAATAGAATATAACAGTAAATAAAGTTACTTAAGACTTCAAAAAATTTATTAGAAGAAATGAAAAATAAAGCTGAATAAGCTTAAAAGTTTGTGAAACTTCAAGATGAGTCTAGTCAGATGAAACTTACAGTTTTATCTCAAAATTTAAGAAGGGAGTTTTAGAACTTTTTGAAAGATATGCTAAAAGTAAAACATCTAAAGTCCTAGAAATCAAACATTTTTAAATTTGATAATCCATTAGATCAACTAGGTGTTGAGAGAGCTAAACTTCACAGTGAAATCTTAGTCAAACATTCAGGACAAAATTATCATAGAAAAATAAGAGGTCCTGGTCTTAAAGATAATAATTCAAGAATACTAAATGCTCACAACTAGTGGCTTCTTAAAAACTTTAGGCCTATTACTGATAAAGTTTGATTTGATTAAATTATAATTTAAACTTAATTTTTTTAATTTAATAATTAAATCAACTTATCTTTAATATGGAAGCAACCTTATTAAGCAAGACTTCATTTGATTACATAGATAGTAGCAAAATTTGGCTAGTACCATATCTTAAAGAAATGGTGTCAGGATACTGCGAGTGGATGAAAGATCCTTTTATTCAAGAAATGACTTCCACAGAAGAAATGTCTTTAGATGAGCACTATTAGATTTAGAAAGACTACATATTAAAGAGTAATGAATAAGTTATATTCCTTATAATGGACTTGAATTCCAATTAAGAAACCTAGGAACAAGTTTCAATACAAAACTTGTCAAATTTAATTAGACTGATACAAAATCATAACAAGGATCAACCTGAAACAAAAATAGATATATCTAAGGTAAAACTTATAGGAGATATAAATCTATTTCTAAAAAGAAACAACGATGATCCACTACAAGGAGAGCTGAATATTATGATTGCAGAGAAATAAGCTTAAAGAAAAGGTCTAGCCTAAGAAACTATAATGCTTATTATGAAATATGGAGCTTAGAAATTTGGCTTAACAAATTACATTGCTAAGATTAGCATGAAGAATCTTGCTTCAATAAATTTATTCAAAAAACTTGGCTTCAAGGTAATAGAGGAGCTTGAAGTTTTTGAAGAAATTCACTTTGGCAAGCAAGTCGATGAGGATATTCTTAATAAGGAATGTAAATTATACTAAACTGAAATAAATTAATGAAAATAATAAAATGAATTTTAATTTAATTAGTAAATATCAAGAAATATACTTGCTTTATCAAATCTAAATAATTAGTGATTAACAATTATAAATATAAACAATTAGAAATTAAATATGCAGCAATCCGGAGTATTAATTAATCCTGAACTCTAAAATCTTATTGATTTATCTCTCATCAACAAATGTTCGACGGTAGACATCTTAACTTAATTTGCCAATTTCATTGATAAATATATGGGTAACTAAGTCAGGAAAAATAAATCAAAGCACTATCAGGGGCATTCATAGTTATTTCACAATCAATATGTCATCAATGAATTTTACTAACATTTGCCGCAATTACTGAGTTTACTTTTCCCTATTTAAGATGGTATTTTTTTTGACAACAAATTCATTTACTTTATAGACGGTTGGTTTACTGATTACAAACAATGCATGCTTGAATTGATGATTAAAAAGCAGGGTATTTTACAAACTATTTGGAGTGAAGTCTTAGATCTCTCATCAAGAATCAACAATATATATGAAACTCAACTTCCCACTGTTTGTCTAGAGTATTATAATCTAACAAGGGGCACAACAAACAAAAACCCTTCTCTCAAATTCAAGATCGAAGAGGTGTTGCCCTACCATTCATAGTTGATTATAAAAACGAACGATACTTAGATACTACCTGCTTTCTATCATAACTTGACCACATAACCAGAAATCTAGAGAAATGCATTATAGAGTAATATAGGAGTATATGATTAAATTTAATAAAAGAATCTAAAATAATTCGCTAGTTAAAATTTTTTTAATTATTAACTTAAATAGTTAGTCTATAATGATCTTGCACCTCTTCAACTTATTTAGATATAGACTAATCTTCACGTAAGCTCCTTAATTTGACTTGAACATAAAAAACATAAAATTTATTTTATTATATTTGATTTAATTTGGAAGTTAGCATTATTAAATTAAAATATATTAGAATTAATTTTTACCATACTTAAAATTGTTAATTTTTAATCTAATGATAGATAATTAAGTAATAGTATAATTTTAAATCCTTGGGAGCAATATATTGTAAACTTTATGAGAGCTATAGCTTACTAAAGAGAATATACTTAACCTCTATTTAACGGCTTTCTAACAATGAAATATAATAATAAATGGATGTCAGACAATAAGATTAGGGAGACTCTATTGGATGAATCTAGATTAGATATTTCAAGAATGAATATAATCAATTTTACTAAAATCCTTAGCGCTTTGCTTGACGAGAGATATAAACTTGTATACGAGCAAAATTAAATACTAATTATTCTTCTTTAAAATTACCTTTAAATTTATTTTAATAAATGCCATGTCTTTCTAACCATCTGACTAATTTATACTGGCTTTTGAAGAATATGTTTTGAATCCTCAAATTTTTCACTATACAAATCAAAGTTAAAATCTTCACTCAACTTAAAGGTTTAAACAGACAGAGTTCGAGTTGTTTAGTACCTAACACTTGGAAGGGCTTTATGTTTTGATTCAAAATCTGTAGAGACCACATTATTTGTTCAATTTAAATCTAACTCACTCTCACCTTCCAATTAATTAGTTCATTACTGAGTCTTAAACTAACTACTTGGTTGAATTGAAAGGTTCTTTGTATAGATATTTCAAGGCGTTGTTCAATCAAGCTTACTAAAACAACTACAATCCCTAGACAATCTAATCAAATGAAAGAGTTACAGGAAAGAGCTTTAGAGCTAACAGTGTGTCCGATGTAGCAAAAGTCTGGCTTCAACTACTGTAACCTTGGAACAATTTCAATAGTTTTATTGATGCATGCTTGAGATTGAACAACCCTTCTGACGAATCATAAGATTAACAATGCTTACTTTTTGACAAAAAGAAGGCATTAAATTTTGAATTGTTTGGACTCTTAAGTCATACAAGTATCACATCTTTGAATGAAATTAGTAAGGCATGGTTTATCGAAGATTTAGGCGAAAGAGCATCTTACAGAAATCTATATGAGCAATATGTTTCTGAAATGAGCGTCTTTTACTTTGACATTTTAGTTGATTATCTGGGAGCTATAATCAAGTAGGGTCTATACACTGTTGAAGATTTAATCGTATTTAACGATGTTCTTTGTAAGTTTTTCTTGTTGATAATTAGATTTAATATATTTATTTAAATTTGTATATAAAAACAGATATAACCTTCCCTGTGTTAATAAAAGCATGCTTAGTTTTGCTTGAGTTTATTGCTAAATTAACCTAATAACTAATTATAATCTTACCATTATTGACTGTTTTTCATCTTTATTAGTTCTATAAGCTAACTCAAATTCTCTCAATGAGACGCAATAAGCTTCATTTATATATGTTAGTTATGCAATTCTATCTCTAGTTTGTTCATAATTAACTTAGCCTCTATAAATAAGTTATACTAATAATTGTAACTTACTGAACGCTTGAAATAAATAGTGTTGTTCTATTTTGTTATCTTGTTTCATTTAAAGCATTTAATAGAGAATCATTATCATAGACTCTGTATAATCTCACTCTCTATTCTATTTCTAATTTCCTTTTAGTCTCGGCAACCTTGAATTTATTTACATTTTACAAGAATACTTGTTGTTACTAGGGCCATTAATTTGGATTTAAATGGGCTATATTTTCGTGGTTGTATAGATTATTTTTGAATAAACCTGTAAGGTTTTAATTATCTTCAATTTAACTGTACTTCAACTCACCGCCACCTTCCATTTTGCCATTACTCCAGTATCCTTTGTATTCTCTTCCGTCAATAAATTTATAAATACCATAGCCATCGAACTTGTCATTTCTGAAGTTACCTTCATATGTACTGCCATCGGGGTATATAAATTTGCCCTAGCCATGCTTCATATCTCGGTCAAATTAACCTGAATATTGCACCAAAACATCTTATTGGCTTCTACCAAAAAGTTGAATTCCGTAACCGTGCCTTACTTGTCTCAACTTTCCTTTTTAACTTTCTTCAATTTCGTCCAAATTATAGTAGATTTATTAACTTTCTTAGTGTATATGTACCAATTCTCCATAGAAAACTGATAAGTCTAGCATTTAAAAACATTGAAAGTGGCTTTTATCCACAGCTTTCATATAGTGGAACATTGTTTATTATAAATATAATTTAAACTATTTTCAAATCATAATATTATTTAGCAATATTTTCGATCATTTTTATTTAATTAAAATATATTTCAATTATTTCCATAGTTTTGATAAATGCAATCTTCCTTTTAAAGTAGACTAGTGCGCAAATTGTATAATACTTTTAATTCGAAATACAAAATGGAGACTTAGTATAATTAATCATTTGGCAACCAATCTCTTTCTGCGATAAACTAGCACTAACTAGAAATGACTTAAAGTTTAACAGTCAATTAAAATTCATCCCTTTAGTATTCAAGCTTAGTCCACATGCCCAAGCATACTAAGAGTGAATTCATTAACTACTTAATAATTCAAGAAAATCCTTCCTAAACTTAAGCTTTTTAAAAAGATTAAGCTACCTTAAATTAATCAAGCGTATCAAATTTTGCAAGTAATAATATTTTGGGACCAGGTAGTTAGATAATTTAATAGCAAAATATGTCTAGTAGTAATCAAGGATAAAATTAAGAAAAGAACATTTAACCAGAACATACTCTTATGTTGATAGGAGAAAAAGGCTATCGCACTGCGCTATGCTCACACGGATTTAACGATGGCTGCTATTATTTAGAAGTAGAGATGCTCCAGCCATAGATGCCACTTCCATTTATTAATGTTCAGCCATCTTTAAGAGTTGGATTTGCAGTATATGATGACCAAGATCTAGAGTTGCCACTTGGGGCTCATTCTAGAAGCTATTGCTATTCAAGTACTGGATAACTAGTAACTAACTCTAAGAATATTTACAAATAACCTAATGACTCTTTTTGTAAGCCTACTTTGCAATTTTATTTATTACTAGGTCAAGGAGATGTTATTGGAGCATTCATTTATCTTAAACCACCAAAGCCAAAGTTTCTTTAATAAAATCCAAAGTAAGAGTAAATATGATTTAATAGATTAATAGTGATCAAGGAATGGAAATATATTGTAGTTAATCGTAATTTATAATAAATATCACAAAAAATTTTAGCTTTCATTTCTAAATTAAATTTTCATTTTTTAATGAAGTAGTATTAGGGGAAGTTTTGGCAATTTAGGAAATTTTAGTCATGAAGAGAACATAAATTATTCCAAAAAAATCATTTTTCTTAAACACAATATTGCATTGTGAGAGAACCCCAAAAATTACTGTTTTTCATAAATAAACCCTAGAATAATAAAAGTGTTAGTTATAAAACCCTTAAGTCTTGCCTCTTCCTGTTACATATTTAAATTTAATAAAATTATTTGAGAAAGGTATAGGAAATAAGTCATGGAAGTTATATCGAATTCTTCAAGAACGGAGTAAAGTAATCTCAAAACTTTATTGACATTTATGAAGGTAAATAAATATTTTAATAATACGTTTAGGAACTTATTATGCTGGAGTTAGTTTATACATGCAAGCTTAGTGCAAAATAAATTTTGGAGAACAACCTTTTAAATATCCACCTTCTTAAACAGAGACAAAATCAACACTTGAAAGATGGCTTCCTTATAAGGAGGTTCTTAAGAATCAAAGGGGAATTTCTTTGCCGCAATAAAAATAAGTTTATTGATATATCTCTTTATTTTTTATTTCTTAATGAACTTATTTCTTTGCCATACTTTCTTTGACTATTAACATCAGCAAATATGAACATACTAATAATATCTTAATATGTTTATGCTAATTACTCATATATAGTTTAAACATTTATGCTATGAAAATTTTTTATAACTCAATCTCAGTTGCATTGCAATTATTTTCATGAGTGAGCCAAATTAGTCTGGAATAAGCTTCTACCTGCTTTAAATACCATTCCATCATAGATTCTCTCATCTTCTCCTGCAAAAAGCCATGTACCATTAGTACTTGATTTAATTCCATTTCCATCTTTTAGGATCCATTTATCATCAATGAAATCTATTCTGCACTGAATTCGACTAAGCTAGCCAGTTTTAAAAAATATTTTGCACTCTTGACTTCTACCGATAAATATTGGCACATCTTCTTGTTTAAAAGAGCTAAATAAATGTTAAGTTTCTAAAATTCTACTTACAAAGTTTCTTTAGTCTTAGGGCCATCTATGAATTATACCATCAATTAAGTTACTAGGGTTTTTTCGGGAATCTTTTTTGCACTCAGGTTTAAACTATGAGAGTGATTTAAAGGATTTGTATCTTCTTTTTCCTTTTTTTCTAGTACGAGACCCACTACCATATGATTATCACCAAAAGAGACAATATGACCATTTTTCAGTTAGGTTTGTTGATCTACTTTGATAAATGTGCCTGAACCTTCTCCTCCATCTTTTAAGAAATATCCATTTTTATCAACGCTAAAATGAATCATAAAATGCCTTCTACCAAATCCCTGTTCTGCAGATAATATATAATCATTAAGCTTTCCTGTTTCCACAACATCATTTTTCATTAATTAGTTTCTATCATAAGAGCCAAAGTAGCTAAAAAAGTCTCCTAAATTTCCAGACATATTTTCTTCATCCTTTTCTTCTTCGTTATTATTGAAAGTTCCTTTTTTCATATAAATTAATCTTTATGATATGATATTGAGTATTCCAAATGGGTTTAAAGTTATAGTTTAACCTTTTAGAATAGCTTCTCCCTCTATAACTGAAAGTAATAATTTCTATGCTCTCTTGATTATTATTTCAGCAGCATTTTTAGTATTTGATTAGCTATTATCTGTTGCTATATAGTTCAGGGGAGCAGAATTTTATTTTTAACTTAACGGTCCTACGTATATTCCGCTGTTAATACTTTTACCAGTATTTAAAGAGTTAGGTGATAAAATTCGACAGTTATTCATTTAATTTTGATTGTTATGAGTATAATTCTAGTTCCCAAAATTTGTCAGAAACTATTGCTTATCTTCCTAACATTTTATAAGTTATTATGCAGATGCTGGCGTATCTTATAATTTGGTTTGAGTTGGATGAGTAGATTCATTTACACCTGCTGAGATTTGTAACTTTGAATTATCAGATAACTTCACTTCTTTAATTTCTTATACAGAGTTTATCTATAAAAAATAGGTTTTATCTTTTCGTCCATTTTATATGTCTTATAAAATTATTAGAAAATTAAAATTAGTAAATTATTTTGTTCCTTACCTTTTAGATTAGAGTTGGGCTTTTGTCACGCTCCTAAGTTTCTACTTTAATTTCTATTTATCAAATATTATGTAAATATTATAATATTAAGATTACTTTCGTCTTTAAGTGATTTGTGTTTTGATGCATCCCTGCTTTTACTATGTTTTTCATTATTTTTTTGTTGAGAATTTCGCTTTTTTGAATTTGATTTTTTCTATTATATATAATATATATTTATTTTGAAAGATATATGAATAAGAATTAAAAAGTATGAGTTTCTAGTTTAATATTTACTTAAAATCTAAAAATTTAGAGTATATTATATAGAGAAATAGTTGCTTATGCTTGAAATTTATTTGCAATATAGTATTATTATTAATCCGTAAATTCAAAATAATTTTAATTTTAAAGGGATTATTTAGTTTAAAAAATATGCGTCTAAACTTATTCAGATGCTTTGGCAAATTTAAAATATTTTTTGTTATATTATTTTGGATTGATTAATAAACTGAAAGTCTATTAATTTATCCACAATCAGTTTTATTTAAAGAGTATTACTTGTTTAATTAAAAAAAGATGAATACATTTGATTTTATAATACTATTTTTTTGGTAATAATCCATAAAAAATTGATTAGTAATGACTTACAGTAGTTCTTTTTTCTTTCTTTTTACTGGGATCCCAATCAGCATTTAAGTCTTTGTTATTATTTGAGCAACATCCCTATATATACTTATAATTTATCTGCCATAACCAAGTAATAGATGAATTTTTGTTTGTAAAGGATAATCCACTTATGGGAATATTAATTCTGATTATTTTAAGGCTATGAAGAATTCGTTTTACTTACAAACATACTTTTCATCATTTTTCCTCTCTCGATTTAATCTAAATTAATAATAATTATATTCACAATCGAAACATTAGAAAATGGAAAATTAATAATAGAATTCTTTTTCTTTATGACTTAGTATCAATAAATTTCCAGTTAAATTATTTATAAATCTTTTTGGGGTTTCTATGAATTTTTTTTTTAAAAAAAAATAATTATAACAAGACTAATACATCATGTTAGCTAACTCCAATTAATTTGCTTTAAATGAGGTATTAAAAAATCTAATATTTTTTATTTCATTGACAATAATTTATAACATTAGATTAAGCAAACTTTACAGTATATGAAATATTGTCTTTGTAAATAATCAGAATTATATATTAGAAATCCTAATTATTGAGTTTTTAGTAATAGCATACATGCTTTTCATCTATATTTTAAATATGAATTAAGTTAATTTTGCAATAACATAAGAATGTATTTAAAATATTGAATTATAATATTTTGTTAAAATTTAATGGACCAACACTCCAACTCAGATTCTTCTTAACCTAATTGTGAGTTAAATATAGAAGCAATAAAAATTTTTTTAGAGATTCACGATGATTTGCACCCAAATCAATTCGAATCAGATAGCTAAATTCATGATGAATAGTAGTAGCAGCATTTAAGAAGATAAAGAATCAACCTGATTGAGTATTTATTTCTCCATTTAAATATTTTATCATTAAATATTATAAAAAGGAAAAAAACATTTATCTTAAATTTTGCGATATGAAACTTTAATAGCAAATGACAATTTAGGTGAGTAGGTAAAACCCTAAATTCAAATAAAATGCTAGAATAATAAAACAAGAACTTAATTGGAGAACTGTAATTCTAGTTAATGACAATTATTTTTAAAATTATTGATAGTAGAGAGTAGAGTAAACGTTGATTAAATGCTCATCTAAATATTAATGAAATTTTTCTTTAAAAATATTTACAATACTTTAGTCTGGCTAATTATATAATTTAACAAATAAATTCAAAGATATATTAGCTTGATTTACTTGAATTGTCACTAGAATATATAATATCTAAATTTTATGATTATTTATTGAAAAAAATTTATGACATAAACAAATATTTTCAATTATTATACAAAATAAATGAGATTGAATCGAACGCTCATATGTCTGATGATTTGAATCAAAATTCCAAATTCTCTGATGCTACCACAGCAGCAGGTATAGAGAATTTCTAACATTAGCGAATAAGCAATGTATCTGACTCAAGTGCAGATAACCAACCTCACATTCATATGCCTTAAGAAGTTGTAAGTTATCTTAAGTATATCTCTAACAAATTGAATTAGAGTGTGAAAAACTAGACCCTACTTCGTGTACTGTTCTCATGCGGATTTCTCCTGATACTATTTTATCAAATGTTTAATGTCGACAGAATTGACGTAATTACTCCATAATAATGCATGAGAGATTACACTTTCATAGCCACTGAGACTGCCAACCAATATTTAATTGACAATGAAGGCTTTAAGAATAGGTATATCATTTAAAAATACTATCATAAACATATAACAGTACATAATTTAAATAGAATCATATTCGCCTCTTTCTTAATGGATCTTATGATTTTGAGTTTTCTGGCAATGTTTTATCTCTATTGGAAATCTTACAGAATCATGTTTGCTTATGTCCTATTCTTCGTCACTCGTACATTCTTATAGGTAAGCATTTTACTTTTAAAAATCGGTAGATTAATTTTAACATAGAAAAATTTCTTTATGGGAAGACTAGATGGATTTACATTCTTCTACCCTGGACTCTATTCAATAACTGTCCCCTATCATGACGTGAATGATTTCTTCTACTCAGGCCATGTGGGCACTTGTCTTCTAATTTGCCTTGAATACAAAGCAGCAAAGTATCACAAAATGTCTTTGTTTATATTCTTCATTTTAATCAATTAGTGGGTGATGTTGTGCTTAGTGCGTACTCATTACATTATTGATTTAATTACTGGCATAATATTTGCCCATTACATGTACCAATTAAATTATTTATTCATAGTATCAACAATTATAACTATTATATTTTGGATTACTTCTTAAATTAATCTTTAATAACTATAATAAAACTCAATAACTATACCAACACGCTGAGAAAATATCTTATGTTCAGGACGTTCTTCTCTTAGGTATTTAAGCTAAAAACAGAATGAGGAAATATTACAAGCCTTGCAAGTGCTGTGGATGGGCAAACATCTATGCGGGAGACTATTGTGATGAAAAAGAGAAAATAATTCTGAAAAACATGCATAGGGAGAATAAACACTTTTTCTAAAATGTCTAAATTAAGCAAGAAAGTGAAAAGGAAAATTTCGAAATTGGCAAAGAAAAACAACCCTCCACAAAAAGTTTCAAGTTCGATGAGAAGTCTAAATATCAGAAGCATGTCGATGATATTTGATAATCTTAGCATAAATATACACAATTATATCTCTCAAATAATAAACCCCAAAGTTAAAATTAAAGTTAATTATAAATAAATTATAAAAATCTTTATTATTTTATATTAATATTTGTTCACCCCCCCCCACCCTCTCCCCACCCCAAACCGAGCCCCCCCCCCACCTTCCATATAAATAATTTTTTTCAGTGTAATTTTTCTTGCCCTGCGGGCGGCTATTACATATTATGATTTATTTTTATAAGATTCACTACATCCGTCATCATTTTTGTGTACATGCTCCCATAGGAAAATATTTAAAACTCAAAACAAATGTTATTTTTATATATAATAATTAACATTTTTAGATAAGAAATTTTTTTTGTAACATTCATATTATTGTACTTTTAATAAGTTAACCATAAAATTACTTATTTAACTGGAATGTATATTTATTTTTAATTTTATGGTTAACTTATTAAAAGTACAATAATATGAATGTTACAAAAAAATTTCTTATCTAAAAATATTTAATATTATATATAAAAATAACATTTGTTTTGAGTTTTAAATATTTTCCTATGGGAGCATGTACACAAAAATGATGACGGATGTAGTGAATCTTATAAAAATAAATCATAATATGTAATAGCCGCCCGCAGGGCAAGAAAAATTACACTGAAAAAAATTATTTATATGGAGGTGGGGGGGGGGGCTCGGTTTGGTGGTGGGGGGGGAGGGGTGGGGGGGGGCTCGGGTGTGAACAAATATTTTAGGTTTTTATAAGTTAAAAGAAGGGATACCTGAACATAAATCACAAAATTATATATGGATTAAGAACTTTAAAATTAAGTACTACTATTTTTAACAACTTTAAAACATGGTTATTCTATGAATTCTTGCACTTCAATTACCTTTTCATTCATACTATATTATCTAAAGATTATGAAATTGTATAAATGCCAAATATATATAAATCCAATTTTTAAATGTGCATCATTCACTAATGTGAATATCAATCATTATTGCTAGATTAATTTTATTATTTGTTTACAAATAGTTTTTATAGTATTAATGGCAATATTGTCATATTTTATTTATAAACTAATAATATTTTTTTATAAAAAATAAGTTTACAATAAAAAGATTTCTAAAAATAAATCAGTCTTTTTGGAAATAATGTCATAATACACTATAAATTTTTGTTATTAAATAAAGGGAACAAGTTTTTATAAATATCTATCTCTATATAACTTCACCATATTTTCTATATAATTATATAATTCTAATATTATTATTAAGATATGATCAACGCTAAGGATCTTAGAATATGTCAAATGCTGACTTCCATTTAAGTTAAAGAATTCTTAAGTTTATTTTTCATTAGTCTGCTCTGAATGCCATTTCCCTGAAGATCCAAATATTTTAAGTTCTTGTTAGTTTTTAAGATTCCAACTATTAATTCTACGCATTTCTCAGTCAGTTTGTTTGAAGAGAGATTCACTGCTTCAACTTAGCTATCACAGAGAGCTTTCATTTTTAAATCTAAATTAAAAATGATTTAATTAATATATTCATGATATGGTTGATGCCTTCATCCCCGAGTTTATTGTTGGAAATATTGAGGAATTTGATGTGTGCAGTACTTTTGATACACTTAGCCAGCTCATTCACATGCATATCTGATAAATCTATAGACATATTATAAATAACCTTTGAATCTTACTTTAATTCGAAATATCAAGTTCACCGTCTATCGTTTCATTTTTAAATATAGATGCCAAGTCATTTTTCTTTTTTATGTTTAAACTCTTGACTCCTTCTTGAGACTGGAACTTGCCTGACTTTTTAATGTTTGCAAAAGATTCCTTAGGTAAAACTTCAAGATTTTATTTTAATTCTTAGGCTTGTAGCTATTCCCCAGCTGAGTGAGTTGAGGTCTAAAGCATATCTGAGCTTGTGTTTGAGCTTCTAGAAATATTCAATTTAGAGTTGTTTAGCGTTTTTATTGTCAAATGATTTTGTTTGGGAACCACTACTGGAGCCAGAGAATCATTAATATTTCATATATCAACTCATATCATCTTTAATACAAACAATTATTATACAAGGGGAAGTCAACTCATTAAATGAAATGTTAGATAAGTTTAGGCCACTTTCTGCATTAATAGGTTAGCTAATATTTTCAGTGATTTCTTCCTCCAAAATAAAGCTAAAAGGTGGCAAAAATGATGCAGATGCTGTGGTTTAATCTTTAATACTAAAGTCTTATTGCCCAGGTCCTATTACCTTTGCAATATTTTACAACTTCTTTTCAAATGTTTGATCAAAAGAAAGTTTTACTTAGTTATACTGTGTCTCAAAACCATTCAAACTAGGAAAACCTTTTTACTTCTCTGCTTTATCTAGAATTTACTCTCCATAATTTAAGATTCCATCAGTCTATGATTGAACCTTTCCATCTATCATATCGAAAGGAATGTAATGAGGGTTATCCTTAGTTTTTAAGGAATAATCATCAAGTTAATGCTTAGCTTTGTCCATCCACAACTAAGCCTCTGATATCATTTAGTTAAATAAAGAAAAAAAAGATTTATATAAAATAAATTACTTTGCCAACTCTATATAATAAGATGGCAAAATCTCAATTTACAATAAATTTATTCAATCTATAAAGCTAAAAAAAAATATCTTTACGATTTGGGATTCGACTATCGAATATTTTTGAGTAAATTTCTTTGGGCTTCAATATAACAAACCAAAATTTAATTTGTACAAATAATTTCTCATTTTTTAAATTATTTTTTGATTTAGTTGTTAGATTTTTAAGCCATAGAGAATTTTTCATCAAATTAGGAGAAAGTTCCATACAAGCTATCAATTGCTTTCATCTCCATCGCTCTCAGAGCTTTCCTCCATTCTTTGAACTATTCCTAAATCTTTGCTTTCAATTCATTCTATTTGTTTCTCATAATGCTTTGCTATTTATCGTAGTTTTCAGGATTATTGAGGTCATCGCACTGCTGCTCCATTGCTTGATACATCTCCATTAAAACTTCAACTTTTAAAGAGATTTCTTTAGTAACATCCTCTTCTTGCCTCACGTCATGTCCCTTGTGATTTCCAAAAAGAGCACATTAAGAACAAATTCTAGTTTTATCATCCACACATATAAGTTCCAAAGGTCTATTGTGCTGAGGGCAAAACTCAATCAATCCATTAGTACTACTTGAAGAACTATGCCTCGATGGATGCTGCGAATTACTTTTATTTTATTGTTATGGTGCAACACTATTGATTTATTAAGCTATTGGCTAAATTTGTTCATTTTCTTATTATTTTATGATAAGAATATTTGACTGTTATAAAGGTATTTATTATTAATTCTTAGCTGTCAGGAAATTCGTCAGGCAAATATTTTACCCTTAATTATTAGTGGATTATACAAATATATTCTCTTCTTTGTTAAAATCTAGCCTCACTAACTTCTTGTTTTTGATTAACTCATATTCCTAAATAAAAGAAATGTTAAATACTTATGCTTTTAATCTTACTTAAGACTTTTTGACTATCTTTAAGAGGGCATAATTCTTTGGAAGCTACTCTGGCTTTTGAATTGAGCATTCGATTCTATAGGAAAAATTATGAATGATAATTTAATAAGCATTTTGAAAACATACTGATCCTCTGGACAGCGGAATAAACGAGTTGGCTTAACCAATTCCTCCTCCAAAAAATGATGCGAGAGTTTTGCAATAATTGTCATATCCTGTAAATTGAATGAGTTGTTCAGACTATAAATATTAAAAAAATGAAATTCAAAAATATAGATTCAATAATACTATCGCTTTCTTTATCTACTAATTGTAAATGATCTGATGATGTATGTCTACTTATAGTTTATATAAAGCATAATTGTAATATATTTGGTAAACATTCGAATATTATGAAACTTTTAATGAAATTTATTAGTTTGTTTGCTATTATCAATTAATTCTTCCTATTGACTTCTATTACTTTAGTTATTTTTCTAATTTTCTTCTTTCAGACTTTCAAAACAACTAGTGATGCAGACAAAGCAGAAGGAATGACCGCAGTCAGGCAGTAGGATTGGAATTCTTTCTTATTTATATAATTATATCCTACCTTATAATTATAGATAGTAATTAATATAAATTATTCTTATTCATCATAGGTCTTATTGCAGAGAGCACAACTTATTTCTTCTAAATCCATTTTTGTTTTCTTCTATTCAAAAATAACTTAATTATTACTATTAATTTACTTACACGCTAAATTTAATCAATATATCAATTTTACTATTCTCATTTATTCTTGTAAGTTTACAGAGCGTACTAGTATATAATTTGATATAGATATTTGATATATTTGGAATATGAATGAGAGAATCTTTAATCAATTAAAAAGGATTTATAGATATCGCTGAAATGTAATTAAAATAAGAGGTTAGACTTAATTAATACTGATTTATAAGATAAAAAAAACTTTATTGCAGCTTTTAAGGATATAAACAAAATGCCAAAGATTCTTGATTTTGTAATTTTATTCTATTCGTATTATTTAATCTTCATTTAAATTGGCTATTGAAGTTACTTATTATGAATAACTTTATCTTAATTTATATGACAAAAATTAAAGTGTTCTTAAATTTATCAGTTATCAACAAGTATTTTATTTAAAAAGGGGCAATAAGGGTATGAATTAAGGCAAAATGAGAGATTTTTTTGAATTGAAAGAATAAGGCTTATTTTATAATATCTAAATTGATCATATAAATTTATTACATATCGTTATTTTATTAATATCAATATTTATTAAAAATGGAAGAAACATAAAACACTTAATCACAAGTTGCAAATCAAAATCATGCAGCCCCAGTAGTTGAAGATTGCAACAGCAAGCCAATAAGATTCGAACCTGAGAATATAATAATAAATCAAAGACATACCAAAATCTTAGGTACTTTAAATAAAAAGACGACTGATTCCATGCTTTAAGAGTAAGTTCAAGCATTTAATTTCATTTAATGAAGAGATCGCTTAAGATTTTAGTAAATCTTGAACTTGAATAAGTTCCTCGAAAACATGAAGATTTTAACTAATTATTATAGCTACATTGTAAATGGTATGGATGGCATCAGAATTTTTTGTGACGATGGCTATGAAACATGTCAAAGACTGATTGAGACTGCGAGGAATTCAGCCTAATTGGCAGCCAAGAGAATTGTGGTTAGCATTGAATTAAGATGTAAGGCCTAATTTCAAAACATATCACTCAACAAAACTAAAATTTATGGTACAACTCTTTAAAAATACACCATAAAAGATAAGTTTAATAATAATTTAATATATTATCATTCTCATTATAATAGATATTATTTTTAATTCTTCAAATTAGTACAATAATAGTAGTAAAATCTTTTGTTAATAAATAAAAACTAAGAAATATTAAGACTTTTACATTGAAATTTCAAATTCTCTTATTATATTATAACCTTTTAACTTGTATAGATTACTATTAAAAACTTTAATAATTAATACATTGAAATTTTTAATAAAAATACATTTATAATTTTTGACCAAATGAGAAAAGTCAGCCATTTAATTTTTAAATTTTAGAGTAGAAAAAGATGTCAGTAGGTCCAATTGAAAAGGACGAAATCATGGAGCTAAAAATAGGAGAAAAACTACGCATTACAACTGATGAAACAGTGAAGGGAAGAAAAGGAATAATTTCTGTAAAGAATTTCCACAGCTTCCCAGATAAACTTCTGGATGAGTGCAACCTTGTATTCTTTGATATGGGAAGCATCTGTGCTTAAATCAAGCAGGTTGAGAAAGATTTCATAGAGTGTGAAGTCTAGAATGATGGCAGAATATACGAGAACAGTCAAGTTACATTCTCACATAAAGCTAGTAACTCACCTGATAAAAATACATAAGAATGTAAGATCTCATCAAAATTATATATAATGTAGAGTAAAATAAAGGAGAAATACTATTCTCTAATGATATTAAGTTTTGCTTAGAAAATGATGTGGATTATATTATTCATTATGGAGTTAAGAATTAAAAATGTTTATTAAAATAATTTGAATCATAAAAAGAATATAGTTCAAATTATAATACTAAATTTTCCTTTCTTTACTTAAATCTTTATAAAAAAAAATAGTAATTTTACTTAAAAATTATTTTTAAATTTTTACAGTTGTAGAGAACTCAAAGTTAAAAGCGATTTCTAAATAATATAAATTTATTGATAAGTTTTTGTTTGTATAAGAAAGATTTTCCCTAATTTATACATTCATTCAATTTACAAAGGCAAAGATGAGATCTTAGAACTTAAGTAGCATATAATTGAAGAGTGCAAGAAATTGGAAAGAGACGAAAATTATTATTAGATTATATTTTATTCTTAATATGAATTAAATATATTATAGTAACCTGGAGTAAAAATTATAGCTAAATTAGAGAACGAAGATGCAATTATCGATATTGAAGGTATCTTAGAAGTGGCTGATTGCATTTTGATTCCTCGTGGAGTCTTAGGTACTGTCTTGCCCATCGAAAAGATAAGTTGGATATAAAAGAAAGTTATCAAGTACTGCAATCAAGCGGCTAAGCCTTGCATTTTGGCATCTCAATTTTTAGATTCTATGGTTTACAATCCATTCCCTTTAAGAGCAGAGGTTACTGATATACATTCTGCTGTTATGGACGGCGCTGATTGTTTACTTCTCAATTCTGAAACCACGATTGGTAAATATCCAATTGAAGCACTCAAAACTATGCATGATGTTTGTATCAGTTTTATTTATATTAGATCTTTCATTCTCTAAGAATTTCATAACTTTAAAGAGTGCTGAGAAGTACTTTAATTATCAAGAATTTTTCCTTGAAATGTTAACAAATGCTGAGAAACCAATGTAAAAAGTAGAAGCAGTTGCAAACTCATGTGTAAAAAGTGCATTCAATCTTCAATCTCCAGTGATTTTATGCGTCACAGATATTGGTAGAGTCTCCCGTATGGTGAGCAAATACAAACCATACTCTCAGGTTATTGTGCTCTCCACAAATAAAAGACTTGCTAATCAATGTTGTCTGTCAAGGTCATGCAACGGGCTATGGGTCAGTGATGCTAGTAATGTCAACTAGATGATTAACAATAATTTGAAATATAGATTTAAATCAATCATATATGCTACAGGAAAATTATTATTCAATGATTATAAGCATTGTAGACATATTGAAAGAGCAGGGTGATGTGAATGTTGATGAAGACATTGTATTTGTTTCTGGAGTTATGGACAACTAAATCAAAAGTTAGTTTCAAATTAAGCTAATTCAAGTGTGACATAATTCCTTTATAAACTCACAGTTTAATCAATTTCTAATAAGTTATTAATTAAAAAATCACTTTGTTTTTCTTTACAATGATAAAATCTTAAATTATTCTTATTGATAATGTACAAACTTATAGAATTATTTGGTTTCCAATAAGAAACTTAGGTTTAGAACAGAGGAGAAGATGCTGAAATGTTATCTGTTTAATCAGGAGGATCTAGACTTTAAAAGAATCCATCTAAACTGTATACCATTGATGGGTTCATTAACAGTGATATGTTTATTCAACTTGCAAGATCTTAAACATTATTGATAAAAAATAATTGTTTAAATTAAATTTAAATACAATTTACTATGGATAAACTGAGTTCAGAGAGTTTTATTAGGGTGATAAAACGGCAAATGGACAAGTCAAGGCCTTTGTAGAGGATAATTTCTGGGGTCTTCTCTCAAAAGCACAATCTAAGCTCCACTCTTTCGACTACTCATCTACTTTGAACCCATTGGGTTTAAGTGGGAGAGGTTAGACATCTCAGCATGCTCTCTTAGAAGTTGAGGAAATTAAGAGAGACTCAGCTTTTAAAGTTGATGAATTAAGAATCACTTGCTTAGAAACTCTTCAAATGGAGAAACTATTGAATGCCACAGTCGCAGACTAAAGTATATATGGTGGTAGCTTTATAGGAGGTAGGTAAAGCACTTACATGAGATCCTAGACTGCTTTCAAGAAGACCTACGTAAATGATGAGGAGGAGTATTAAAAACTCTAAATTATCCTATATATATATATTTACCCACATCTGTATTTTTAAAAAGACTGAAGCTTGACAATATAAGAGAAGTTTGAGATCTAATTTTATACATGGAAGTGCTCTAAAATAAAATGCTAGAAACCCTTTGATGAATCGCACTCATGCACCTAAATTGAATCAAAAATTAGCTTTTAACATTGAAAATAACAAGGAAAGTCTAGATTATTAAATTCACATACTAAATGACATCATAGCAAAGCTTAGCTATAATTTATTTAATATATTATAGTATTTAGATGATGATGCAGAGCAAATAGATACTTATGTGAACAAGGATCGAAACAATTCTTAGTAACCAGAATTCAATCGTAAATTCACAATGCAAAATGCATTCTCTTATAGAGAAAAATAAGGAGTTATGTCTCAATCAGTGTCAAAATCGAGAATGTTTTAAGGGGCTCAGGATCCAAGAAATCGTTATGATATAATTGATAGAAACTTAGACTAAGCATCTCTTTAAGGAGCTGATCAAGATTAGGTAGAGACCAGATAGATTGGAAGCATTTATTATAAAATATGGAAATAAAGTTTTAAATAGTATAAGTTAATGGAAGAGGAACATAATCGAGAGGCAGAAGTGGTTAATAGAAACTCTAGACATTGAGAAAAACTAAAAATGACATTTCAAGACTAGAGAAATCTTTATACATAGGGAACTAGTGGGATAAGCAGTTGGGATCGAATGAATATAGAATAGTTAACTATTTCATGAAGCTTATTGCATTCTTGTGCGATAGAATAAGAGGAATCAAGCATCCAATTAAATTAAGTATTAAAAGACTTGTCTTAAATTTAAATTTAATACAATCCTTAAGGAAGATGGGATGTTTAACCTGTTACACAGTGGCCTAAGAACTATGTCCCTATTGAAAACTTTATCTTCTTTATAATAGGCATAGTTATCGGTTATTATGGTCTCGTTTATTTGATATTTGGATGAATTGAAAGTCTTGAAATATATTGAAGTCACCGAATTAATTTAATAACTTTAATAACATAATCATACTTTATTTTACTTTATTTGATTACATCGATAATATATCTGTTGTTCGATCAATTTGAAGATATGTCGCAAACTCGCAAAGGATGGAAGGAACTTTATGACCCCGACATCGATCACCTGATAAACCCTTAATGCCTGCCATCAGAGATCTGGCATCCAAATGAACTCAGAAATCATGAATTGCTTAACCAGTTGAAGATGGTTGGTCCAGATGATTTCTATGCAGAACGCGAAGAATTAATAAAAAAATAAAATCTAAATCCTTAGTATATTTATAACATACATAAAATGGTTGATAGAACTTCAAAAACTACACAAAATTCTATAAATTATTTGAACCATAAATCATTTTCTAGTTACCTAAATAAAGCAATATTTAAAATATATTTAAAATTAAAGAATATACAAAAACAGAATATATTTTCAATTAAAATGAAAAATGTCTAAAATATTATAAGAAAAATAATATAGATAAGTTAGAAAAAAATCAGAAATTATTTAATTAGTTCATAAAAATATTAACATTATATATAACCTAATTATCATTTTATTAATTATATTTAATTTTTATGCGAAGAAAAGCTTAACAGCATGAACTTCAATAATTTTGGTTTCCATGTGTGGTCCAAAGAGAGATTTAACGCAGACTTGAGCGATGAAGAATTGATGACTTAATTCAAAAAGAGATTTGAGAAGAATCTTCCTCTTAAGCATATCAATTTAATTTTTATTCATTAACTGGAGGAATGAGAACCAATATATTTTAGTTTATTTAAGCAAGTTTATTTTATTTTATCTTCGTATATTGTTTTCATTCTCGAATCCTCTTATGTAAATGTAAAATACAGTCTGCTCAGAAAAAACCTAGGATGGGGTTGAATTTTCAAATTGAGCATATCCCTCTAATCACAGACTTGACTGATTTTGAGTTCCTATAAGACCTAGAAGCAGAAAAATTATATGTTAATACATATCAATCAATAATTATTTATGGGCAGCATTTATAATTGGATAAATTGTTGAATTGCCACAAGAATTGGGACCCAGAGAGAATCTCAGAATTCTAATTAAGTAATTTTGCCTTAGAAAATCTTAACTTTTTGTTTAGATAATTACCTGTAGAACATTGAAAATCACTGGCCTCACCACATTTTCCATTATCAAGAAGAAATAGCTTTGCTCTATCTGTAATTGAAGAATTATGACGTAGAATCAGCTCTCAGCTCAGTACTTTACAATATCGATGAGCTTGTAAAGTTACTCCTCGGTAAGTTTCCTACTAAATCGTAAATATATATTATCACTCGTACTATAAATAGTTAACAAACTGCTTATTTAATTTGGTTTAGTAATTAAAAAGAAGAGAATTCAAGAGGGATTCTTTATCAATGTCCTAAAAAAGCAGAACAATAAGAATTAAGTTAATAAGTAAGTGATTAATCTTCTCTAATTGGATTTTAAACTTTAAATAATAGCCGGGTACTAAGAGAGAGGAAAAACCGTGAAGGAGATGATACTTGGGAGTCGAACGAATATATGTGAATTAATGGACTTAATTTACAATGAACAATAGGATTTTGGAAACCATTCATTACCATAAAGATTATAGAAAGGTTAATAAAGAAATGTTTATAAATGGTTGACTAAAATAAAGATTTTCATAAATTCCTTAAATAGTTTCTATGTATTTTATGGGACATTATTTGATCTTTGTATTTTTGAGCAGAATCCCTAAATTAGTCTAAATACTTTTCTTGCTCCATCCACACCTATCTATCCATGCCATGTATTTAATCATACTGCTATTAATTACTCTCCAATCCTTAGTTTGAATCAATGTTCTGCTGCTTAGTTTAGAACTCACCTAGCTAGTCTTTCAAAGTACTGTTGCTTTGAATCTCTGGAGATGCTTTGTTACTCTAATATAATACATATGAAAAATAGGGGGGGAAGTTTCCTGCACTGGTTTATGATATAAAAAAAATTTTAGGGAAGTTTCCTGCACTTTTTTAAATTTTAGATTTTTTAATTTTTTTAATTAGATTAATCTTTATAACAACTATCAACCAACTTCAGGACTAATTTCATTGTTATAATTATACTTTTATTTATCAATATCTTTCTTTAGAATCCAAAAACTCTGACATTTTTCATCTGATATTTAAAGGTTCTGTCTTTTAAATTTTATATAGCTTTACTATAGTAATATAAAATATTGTATTCAATTGTTGGTGAAATTCTGATTCAATTTATCTTGTTCTTACTATAACTATGTAATGTTAGCATATATTTTCTAGAGCTAATTCAATGATGAATAATATGCTCTTAATATTTAATAGGTCATAAAATATTAAATTTGTTAATTTATTTAAAATTTATTAAATTTAACATAAATAAAAAAACAGTGCAGGAAACTTCCTCGAGTGCAGGAAACTCCCCCCCCCCCGAAAAATACTTCTTTTAATCCATTTCGTTAAATAGATTTGAGTATAATTGTATAATAGAATGATATGCTCTAATATATAGTCTCATCAACTGTATCTTCATTATCAATCATATTTACAAGTGTGCTTTGATATTGCAATGCACTTATGCCTGAGTAATAGTAAGACGATTGTAACAAATTTGAAAATTGCTTAGTGTTAGAAGAAAGCAGCAAATCTGTCAATTCTTTCTCTTCTTGCTATGGTAAAGGATAGCTACCGAAATTTCTAAGCAAAGTCTACTATTATTGAATTTAGGACTGACTCTACTGCTAATTTTAGGTTGTGGAGTGACTTTGACCATATACTTATGCAATTCCTCCATAATGAAGTTCATTACATCTTAAATTAATAATTAATAAATATATTAATTTTATATAGAAGTTGTGATTATTTGTTATGGGGGAGTGATTAAGAATGGGCAAGTGATTACATTTAGTTTTGATTTATCATTTGTAGATTGCAGAAATCTTAAGTATTTTAGTTATTTTATTATAATTATTAATCTAAATTAATTGATGAGAGATTTTTATGATTTGGAATACTTATTTTATTGCTCCTACTCTAATTTAAGTAAACTTTGTTACTTTTATTATTATTATCTATGTTAATAATTATTGACATTAAATTAATTATCTGGTTGATTAACTTTACAAAGATTAGATGATCTGACTTTTAACTTTGATTTCTAGAAATAATTATTAGAAATTAATAATTAAAATTATAACTTTTCTATTTTATCATAAGTATATTTACAAATTAGATATGCATTAATAGAGGAGATATAGAAATATGTAGGAATTAAGTTTAATTTTTTAATAATACATATTTGATGAAAATAATTAAATAAACATTGAAGAATTATGTAAAATTTAATAAGACTTTATTGTTTATTAAGGGAATAAATTTGTAAAACTAAATAATAAATTTTGCTATATTAATTAATTTAATTAGAAAATTTTGATAATCTAGAATGGGTGCTTGTTAAAACTCAATGGCTACTTTGGTTCATGAAAATAAGTCTTCATCACACGTAAGTTTTACAATATTAATATTTCAAATAAATAAATTTGAGATTAAATATAAAATAATTGAGTTCAATTAAATAAGTAGCGGCATTCTTTAATATTGTTCTTATAATGATTGATAAAGTCTCTAAGTTTAACATTATATAGAGTTCTACTGTCTCTTCCTTTGAACTGTTGAAATCCTATAAAGACATAATTATTTTATGTAAATATATAAATGAATTTATATTTCTAAATAACATTCAATAGAAAGAATCAAAAACAAAAGTTATAAAGGATCTGAAGATAACCAAACAGCTCTTTGTGACAACTAAAGATCAGAAATTTCAAGATAATTACAAATTGTCAACTTTCCTTGGTGAAGGTAATTTTATTAATAAACTCATTATAAATTTACATTCATCATATAGGGGGTTATGGTCAAGTGTGAGTTTGTATTTAGAAGGAAACTGGCTTTGAAAGAGCGGTCAAAATTATCAATAAGCAAATATTGTATAATTTAATATGATTTTATGCAATTTTTTTTAATTAAGTGAAAATTTGTTTCTTTAATTTTTAAGCTAAGGTTGAACACAAAACAAATGAGGCAATTTATAAATGAAATAGACATCTTAAGACAGTTAGATCATCCAAATATAATCAAATTATTTGAAATCTACGAAGATTCCAGGAATTTTTATCTTGTTCAAGAGTAAGTTACAATACAGTAATTTCAAGAAGTTTATTATTAAATTAATTAATGTTTTATTTAAGAAATAAGTTAATTTGTTTAATTTTATAAAAAGTTGTGGACTTTAAGATTTACTTTACTATTTTTAGATATTTGAATATCGTCATTACTTTACAAAATATCCTTTTCTTTTCTATAAGATTTGCATATGATTTTATAATGTGAATAAGTAATAATTATAATGTAGGCTTGTCTCTGGCGGAGAGTTGTTTGAGGAGCTCATAAAGAGAAAGAAGTTCAATGAGAAAGATGCGGCTCAGATCATCTCAAAAGTATTAAGTGCTGTCTCCTATTGTCATGAAAACAATGTCATACTTTTATATAAGAAAATACATATTTTTGCAATCATTAATTTAAGTATAAAATAGAAAATAAATAGGATACATAGAGACATAAAACCTGAAAATATACTGATAGACTGGAATAATGATCATGAAATTGATGTAAAACTAATAGACTTTGGCGCAAGTTTATTTCATAATCCTAAGAAATTTCAAACTGAAAAGTTTGGCACTGTCTATTAAACTTATTTTACAATAAAAAGCTTAAATATATCAAATGTATTAATTATATGTGGCACCTGAAGTATTATTAGGACATTATGACAAAAAGTGCGATGTCTGGAGTATTAAATCCTTCAAAATAAATGATTTTTAATTTTATAATTTAGTTCTAAAATGTGAAATTCAAAAGATAATTCTAGGAATTATAGGACCCATTCACATTATAAGAAACTTAATAATTTTATGATTCTATATATGTAAAATAGAATTTTTATATAATTTTTAATATAAAAATATTATATGAAATCAAGACTGAACTCATTTCTAAACTTGTGCAGAATAAGCATTTATTCTAAGTACAATTATTATTTTGTTAGGTATTATTTTTTTCCTCCATATGTTATTTGGAGAAAAAAAAGATAACATTTCAAAAGAAAACTCTCATTGATTGTAAAACCAATATGCCTATTTTGCTTATAAATTTATTTTTATATATTTTATAGAATCCTAATTATATTCAATTGAGATAATAGTTATAAATATGTATTTTCAATTCATAAAATATCTTAATTTTAATAATAAATGGCAACTTAAACTATAATTAAAAGCCAAATATTAATTTTAGATTTTTAGTTTATATTGGTGTGGTTTTATTTGTTTTATTAAGTGGGGAAGCACCATTTCAAGGTGCAAAAGATTTCGACATTTTAGAATAAATCAAAACTGGAAAATTTGAGTTCAAATGTACGTATATACGCACTCATTATTTAATTTAATTCTATAGCACCTATTTGGGCTCAAAGAAGCGGTATGTGTAAAGATATGATAAAAACACTTCTTCACTTTGATTATAAAACTAGAATTGATTGTACTTAAGCACTTGATCACCCATGGATTAAATAAAAGGTTCATTTGGAGTTATCTAAATAATACACCAAAATCAACCTATCTCTTTGATCCTTATTCAAAATAAATTCTTTTTTATTTCTTTTTTTCAATAGAGAATTCAAAAGTGTTAATATAAATATTTAATTATAAAATTAAGCAATAGATTTTTCCTTTAAAATTGAATCAATTCAATAAATTTATTTAGTTTATTTAGTTATTAAACTTATATTAAAGCTAATTAATATGTATACTTTATTGTTTATAAAAATAAAAAATTAATTCTATATTATATTAATTATAAGAGATTAATTCTAACATTTAAGTTTATAATTCTATTTATTAATTACCATCCTGAATAATTATAAAAAAACAATATTTTAATTTCAATTTTTTTCTATCATAAGTTTTACTATATTAAAAAGTAAAATAAATAATGAAAATATAAATAATATTTTGGAGAGTTTAGTGGGGGAAAGATTTACAGCCTGAGATATCTAAGATGCATTTAAGCATGGCTTTTAAAAATATGCAAAGATTTTCTGTAAGATTAATAATTAATTTCATATATTCTAGGCGAAAAATAAACTTCAAGAAGCTGCAATGACATATATAGTGTTTTAATTAACATCTGCTGATGAACAAGAAGATATGATAAAATCTTTTAGAAAATTCGATAAAAATGGAAATGGCAGTATTTCCCGTTGAGAAATGCTTGATGGTTACAAAGAAATTTATGGCTCTACAAAATCAGATAATGACATTGAACTCGAAGTAGATCTGATTTGGAGTAGAGTGGACCTTGATGGGAATGGAAAAATTGACTTCACTGAGTGGGAAGTTGCAACAATTAATAAAAAAGATGCACTCACTACGCGAAAGCTTAAGAAAGCCTTTGACATGTTTGACCTTGATAAGTCTGGTTCAATATCTGCCTTGGAGCTAAAAAAAGCAATGGGGTCATTCAAAAATTGTAATATGAATTTTTTCTATATTAGGTTTATAATGTTTGTTGGAAATTCATTAGCAATAGTTTTATTTATATTAGAATATAAATGTATTTGATCTTTAATTTGTTGGAGACTTAATATCTGATAATCAAAACCCCAAAACCTTTCAGTAGTTTGATTGAGTTTTTGATTGATAAAAGTAGACTATTAGTGCATACTTTATTAGGGTTGCAATAGGGTTTATGTAGGGGTTTAATGTTTAAATATTAGTATTTTAAGTGAGTATAACAAGCGAGTTTTTAAAATATTTCACACAAACATAAGCTTAGAGTCATGTGGCAGTTCTCTGAATTTTATCTTTCTAAGTTGATGTTTGATTGTTTCTATTGTTTGTTAATTCTCTTAGCTTGGCTTGATAATAGTTGAGTATGCAAGTTCTCTAAGACCTCCATTTATTTTATTTTTATCGAGATATTGTTTGATTCTCTGCTTAGAATCTCTCTCACCCTTGCAGCTAAAGTAATCGTTTCTTGGCATGTCGCTCTCTATTATTATTACTGCTAGAGCCCAGATATCCCATTAAGTGTCTCCATCTCTCCAATCCTCTCTCTCTCTGGGAAATATCCAGGAGTGCGTATACATTTCCTTATGCAGAGGCTTGCACTCTTTGAGCTCTGTTGAAGTCTATAATATAAACTCTAAGAGGGTGAATTCAACATGATATTCTCTGGCTTTAAGTCTCTATGAACATAACCTAGCTTGTGAAGCTCTTCAATCCCCTCAACTATCTGCTATACAATCTAGCCAATTTATTTCTGACATTTATTGTCAGATAAGAATTCTCTGTAAGTCATTTCAAGTAATGGAAGCCTGCAGGATACATGATCTTTACCAAGTAAAATAGCATCAAGCTTTATGATATGCCTGCACTCATTTAACTTTGCCTTTTAAAGAGTAGTCATCAGTAATGACTCTCTTCTCTATTTTATCTTCAAGAGTGGGGAGGCTTTCTAGGCAAGAATCTAAGTCAATAATTTTTAATATGAGAATCTTCATTGCCTCTATTTTAACCATGATTTTATTGATCTCAGAGACTGGAAAGTTCTTGACTGCTTTCTTCATTTTGACTTACTTCTAGACTTCAACTCTAAGAGACTCCACTGGGTTTCTTGATCTTCTCTTTTAGAGGAATCTATTCCCTGTAGGTTCATGAATAAAGACAAAACTTTAATTGTGCTTTTTCTTTAGGTGTACTTTGAGGTCTCTAGTATGAGAATATGGCTTTTCACAGAACTCACTGACATACTTTCCATCTTTCTTTTAATGCTTGAGATATAACCTTGGCATATCGTTGTGTATATCTCTCAAGTGTCTCTTATAAGTTGACTTGTAAGGGAAAACTTTATTGCATTCTTTGCATTAATAGTCAACTTTGGCTGGTATTTATTAATGCTCTATGGAGGGTTGTTTAACTTCCTCCTCAATTTAGACAGCTTCTATTATAACCTCCTACTTAACTTATATTTAAATCTCAAAGCTTGACTCGTCAAAGTTGTGTCATAAGTAGGCTCCCACTGAGTACAAGCGTCTTTGGTCTCTACTTTTCTTGGTTGCTGGAATGATAACTTTAATTGACATGATCCAAGTAATGCCGCTCTTCTCAAAAGGTTAGCGCTCATTTTAGTTTTCTGATATATTTTATTATAATAATGATAAAATCTACCTAGATAAACTAATAGTAGTGTATAAGACACTCTGGTAGATTCTTTGCTGAGAGGTAAGAAAATTAACTAACCATAAAAGACTGTAAGTTGACATATTTTATAAGAATTTTGTACATTTTAGTAAATTAAAATACTCCTAATGAAGTTTTGTTTCTCTAGAGGGTCCTCCAAATCAAGTTTGAACTTAATTTGGAGGTAATGTTATTAAACATTTTTTAATTTAATATGCTCCTAATTAAGTTTTAACCTTAAAATTTAACTACTAATAAAGTTTGAACTTAATTTGGAGGACCTCCTAAAATAATTAAACATTATTAGGCGCAATTTAATGGAGATAGATTGATAAAAATCGAAATCAATCTGTGAAACTTGGAGCAAGTTTTTCAATGCTTCTCCGTATATCTTTTTAAGGTTGACCTCCAGTAGGTCCTCCTATTTAGTAGTAAGATTTTAATAAACTTAGAATGGATATCCATAATTTTAAATTTCATTAACATTTCTAGAAAGAGGAAGCAAGATGGAGTCTATGAATGATGCAATGAAGAGAATTTAATCTCAAGATTGAATAGGAAAATTTCTAAGTAAAGAGGACCTTTATAGATATCTGGTATAGCAAGGTAAGTTCTTAAGCAAGATTTATAAATCCATTATAGTTGGATTGTTCTTGC
>ARYC01003308.1:0-30801 GCA_000711775.1 Oxytricha trifallax | reverse complement strand
TCGACGTCACCAGACGCTGTGGGCGTCAGCTGGGCGCTCTCGGAGTCATCAGGGCGCTGTGGACGTCAGTACCCGCTTTTTCTTTGGTGTTCTTGGCAGTTTAAGAGAGAGTTAACTCAAAGAGATCATTCAAGAAGATCACAAGCAACGCTGTTCTATTTCTCCAGAAGATTAAAAGAAGCAAGGCATACTTATTACCGAGGCTTGGCTTGAATAGATAAAGAAGCATCCTTACCTCTCTAGCAAGCTTTGATTGATAACCTTGTAGGGAAACATGGAACTGGTATATTTCTAAGGAAAGGATATGCAAAGATTCACAGAGAAAGAAAGTCTAAGACCATTCATGAAGTGAGCAAGAGAATTTATAAAGATGTTTAAAAGCCACATGAAATGAACATAGATTCAGGAGCAGGCTTTAAGAGAAGAAATATGGGGCCAAGCAAGCCATAAGAAGAGGATAAGAAAGAGAAACCAAACCCCTTTATGAGTTAGTTTAATATGTGAATTTACTCCCTCATTTAAATCTAAAACTTATTTATAAACATTCATTCTTCCCTCTCTCCCACAAATTGTTGTCTTATCTAAACTCACTATCTTACAACTGCTTTGAATTAAGTCTACTGTATCGATGGGTAAGTCATGCATAAGATGATACAGCAGCAGCTTCTTGCAGTGAGTCTCTATTTAACTACAATAGAATTCTATTCCATTAAATTAAGGGCTACAGGGAACATTATAGAGGAATTATGTATAACTCTTCATAAGCTTTCTTAGACTCCTTAGTCTTATGAACTGAGAGGTAATCAGCAAAAAAGATTATCTCTTAATCGTTATATTTATCTCTTAGCTTGTGTAAGAATTCTATATACTACTCTCGCTTAATAGAGCGAGGGTATATGACATAAGCTTCTAGACTAAAGTCTTTACAAATACCTGCTAAAATTTAATTGGTTACAACCTTTTATTTATAATCGTAGACTTCTATATTATCATACTTCTTTTACCAAAGACTTGTTAATAAAGGTGTTGAAGGTAAACACAGCTTCATAAGAGTGTATGAACTTGATGTTATTGTCAATAGCTCTCTGCATTTAATCATATTTATAGTTTAAATTATTACTATAAAATGGCACTGTAAAATCAATCACTCTCTTCACTCTGTTGACAGTCTTGAAAGTAATACTATTTCTTCTATAAATATTGGCTATAGTCTAAGGAGAGATACGCATGTCAGGAAACTTGCGATGAAACATCACAGCTTGCTAGTCTAATGGAAAGTGTGCCCAATACTTCAAAGTCTTCGAGTCGCAAAGGTAGTCAATATGGTGCTGTGCGAACTTTTATTTTCTTGCAGGATGCTTTCAAGTACCAGAATTAAAATGCTAAACATCTAACATGTAGTGTTACCTAACAGTTGAGGCACTCTTGCAAAGAAGCTATGCTAAAGCTGCATAATTCAGCACTGGTTTGACTAAGTCTATATTATTACTCGAACCATACATTAGCTTAAGCAAATCTAAATATTTCTCATCATAAATAGACCCTAAATTTCGCTAATTTCTATTTCTCATTTTGCAAATTGGCCTAATTTCTCTACTAACCCCAATAAGACTCCAACTATATCCTACAAATCAAAGCACTCACAAACCTCACTAAGGAGTTTTGGGGTTTTGATTGTATTGTAATGACTGATGCCATTAAATATGATGATACAGATCAACTTAAATAAAAAAATATTGCCTTATTTGCAGTTGTATTAGCTATTTTCTGATAGCAAATCTAAAGACTCAAATTTAAATGACCTTCATTCTAGATGACTTATTGTTGGGAAACATTGGTAAGAAAGAATCAGCCAAGAGGCAAGCAAAAAATATTAAAACTTTGAATGATTCTTGGTAAAATGCACATTCAAATAAGCAAAGCTAACCAACTAGAGATGAAGACGAGCCTTGGATACCTCAAACAAAAAATACCAATTCTTTTACTACCCTTGGCAAACACTAAAGCTAATAATCACAGGCTTAAAGTAATCATCACGAGAAGAAGTTATTATTGGGTGAAAGTAACCAAGACTCAGATTTTTAAAAATTAATCTTCTAAAGCTTTTTGCTATGTTTCAAAAAATGCCATATTTTCTTCCCTAAAATTTACTTGAGTTATTCAAGGGTGAGTTTAAAAGAAACATAGAAAATGGAGACTTTATCAGTTCTAGAGATCAAAGTAGAATGCATATTAAATATGCAATCTTTAAATCAGTCAGATTAGCATTTCATTACAGTCTTGAATCTTTTATTATGAGAGAATTAAGTTTGAATTCAAATAAAGAATTAGAGGTAAGTATTATCACATTTTAATCATTCTTTTAATGAAAGAGTTATGGCAGTACGATCAAGAGTGGTTCTTTGCAGGGGAAGAATTTTTGATCGCTGCAATAGAAAAGAACTTCCCTAACCTGGAAAGAATAATAGAAAAAAAGGTTAATATTTCGCATACAGATTTAAGTACGGTTGTTTAATGTAAATTTTTTTGAAAGTTAAATAAATTTCATGATTTTTGAGTTTTAATTAATAAATATCATATTTAAACTAATAAAAACATCTCTAGTAAAATTTCTCTATAATTTTTAATTTTTTAAGTTTAATCAAATATAGTTAAGCATTAAAACTTAAAAGGTTTTAATAAAAATTATAAAACTTAATTAACTTTCTAAATTTATTAATTTCAGTAATTAAAATAGAGTCTCCCCATATTCATGAGAATCCTAATATAGAAGTTGCTGAGTCTTCAACAGTAGAAACTCTATCTAAGAAGACTTTGACCATTTCAATAATAAATATAGGACGCGTATATTTTTCAAAGATTTAATAATAACAAGAAAACTTCTTTGACACGATGAAGATGATCTCTATTTTAAGAAACTACTTGTACTATACTAAAGCTTTTTTTCAATATATTTTTAAATTAAACTTTATCCATAGAGTTAAAAATATGGTTTTAAGGAGTGCTCTCTCGTTAAAATTGATATGCTTGATAAAAGGATTTTAACTTTTGTCTACTTGAGTCGAATCTTAGATATCGGATAATGGTTGTCTCATATTGTAAGTGCTTTAGCTGAAATTTTTGATTGTTATATGATCATGTTGTATGAGATGAGAGTTAAGAATGTAGAGTTTAAAAGTGCTCACTTGATATAATTAAAAGTATTTAATAGGTATATAGAGTGTATGATTATGAATACAATATTAATTGTTATTATCAAATATTTATTCGCATTTTAAAGATATATTTTATCTTTAAATTATATGGATGAGTATTATTTAGCGAGATAATATTTTTAATTGATAGATAATCAAAATTAAAATAGTGAATGAATAAATTTGTTTCTTAAATTGTAATATTAATGCTTTAGGGAATACCTATACCACAATGGTCATATTATTTATTATATTATATATGTCTTTTATGATTTTTAAAAGTATTTCAGGATTAAAGGTGATTTAACCTTGGCAAATTAATTTTCTTTGTTTATTAATAAAACATTGCAAAAAATAGCTAATATCAAGAGTTTAAGATGATAAATATAAATATAAAAATCAAGATATTTATAAACTACAAAAGTATAGCTGAATATATGAACTTATTTTTATCATATTTATTGAAATAAATAATCATAGTACTATCAAACAACTTCATCTTGAATTGTCTAGATCTCCTTAAATAAATTATGTTAGCTTTAAATTTTAATTAAAGGAAGGTATAGAATAGGACATCAGAGAAATAAATACAAGGGCAAAGCATAACAAATTTAATTCAGTGTATATTATTTGCATATATAAAACATCATATATTATTATGATCTAATAAATTTACTCTTCCTCTCTATTGATGAAGCTTTGATTCTTTCCTTAGAAGTTGTGTTTTTATTAAAATTATTTTTATTGGATTTTCACCTTCTAATTTATATTTTTATTGTTGTATCTGTTTAAGATAATAAGCAGATCCGTTGTGATTGAATGCGCAGAAGAGCAGAAGGTTATGATAGTCTTAAGTTTGTCATTTATATTGCTATTTTGTTTTTAACTTAAATGAGAGAATTAAAGTTTTTATGGTGAAAAAAGCAAATGATAAGTAGTTTTTGTATCAAAATTAAATGACTTAGCTAGGATTTAATAATAGAATTGTAGTAATATTCTATCTTAAAGCATGAATATAGTTTATATTCTCCATTAATGGCTATGTTAAAAGTGAAGATTCATCCTGGTAGTTTTAATTATCATTATTAAATTCCAAAATTTTAAGATTTATTTTCATTTAGGCACCTTAGATCTGAGATACACAAGTATTAAATATTCATCAATTATCTAAATACTTTTTACAAGAAGTTTTTGTTCATTTCAAACTTATTGTATTAGGCTTGATAACACTTTTTCCAATGTTAAAAGCATTGATAGTTGTATGGTATTGTCAATATATCTCATTTAGTGTTAAATTAAATTTTAACGGGAATTAGAAGCTTCAATAAAACACTGATATAAAACTCATTAAACACTAATTTTATAATTTAATGTTCACATATTTTCAAAATTTAATGAAACTGTATTCAGTCATATAATTAATTATCCCACAAATTCTTTAAAGGGTAATAATAAATGAAAATTTAAAAAAGACTTGAGATTTGTGATGTTATACAAATAAAATGAAAAAAAATGAGTATCTTAAAATCAACGTTCATTTTTAAGTTTTCTTAATTGTTTTTAATACTACAAACCAACTAGTTAGTTGTTAACTCAGAGAATTTACTTTGAATTTATTTGTCAGATTTATGACATTTTACAGAAGATTTTTTTATTTTAATATTTATAAATGAAATTGTAAACCTTTATTTTAATATTTAAAAAAAAGCCTTTAATTTTAAAGCTTTATTATATTGTTTGTATAAAAGTAGTATTTTAATAACAATTTAGAATTAAATTCATTCAAACCGTAAATAAAAAGTACTCACTAATTTTGGCATTTGGTAAAATATACATTTTATATTTTATCTACAAAATTAGGTATTTCAGATTGGTTTCATAGTTGAATTACCAGGTTGATATACTGCTCGGTATTTTATATTTTTGTTACTACATTCATTATTGCAATTTTATTTATTAATTAAAGGGATATTGGGGAATAAATTTATATAAAGGATTATTCAAATAAAAATAAAAGTATATAAATGTGTTTATTTTTAATTTTATTAATCTATATTGTTTCTTTAGAGCTAAATTTATATATTAAATTAAGTTGTTATTAAATGCATTATCCACAACTATCATTTTGCGACGAATCTTGCTTTTAAAAATAAACATTTGATTTCTGTTGATATTTTTATTGAAAACTACTTTTAAAGTATAGTTATGATTATTCTAAGTTTAAGTTAAGGTTAAAATAACATAATAATAATATCTTCATAATTAAGATGAGAAAAAAATTATTCACTTGTTAGTAAAGCAAATCTCAAGTATGAGCTCTAATTCTTTTAAACGAATAACCCAGACATGAGTTTCTTTACTTAATCTTAAGAATGGTAAGTGAATTTCAAACGTGTAGAACTTCGTATTAAGACTTTAGTTTATATTGGTTATAATTTTAAAGTTAATGAAAAGATGCTTTGTAATTCAAAAGTTTATTTTTATTCTACTGAATCTTATTTAGATACATAAAAGACACTATCTTAATCTGCATTCTCATCTTTGATGCAGATCGAAAATGATAAATGTATACATCAATTTATCTAATTAATACTTTAAAGTTATAACAAATTTATATCTCTAAGGTAGAGTTTAAGTACAACTACTAAATATGCTGAGTTTAAAAATAAATCAATATTTTAGATAAACTAAACTTTCATTATCTTAAATGGGAAGATTTTCGTAGAGTTCCAATAAGTGTACAAATTTATCTATCTTAAAGGTAAATTCATCATCAAATTTTTCATCTTTGGCATGTTCATTGCTCAAAGTATTCGAATATAAATTGTAGCGTCAAAAATAAATAATAAAGTGAACATTCCTTTTAAACAATGGATGTTTGTTTATAAGCAATTCATGTGAGAATAAAAGCAGTACAGTTGATTGCATAAATTTATTCAAAAACATAGAAAATATTGGAAATCAAATAATTATTAATAATGAACTCGAATATTAAACCACTTTTACGAATATCAAATCAATGAATCTATCAAATTAAATTATATATTAGATTAAATTGTTTAATTAAAAGCATTTAAAGCTATTAAGTGGAATAAAACATTTTCCAAATTAAATCTTACTCTTTAATATTTACCCATAAGTAATAATGAAACCATCTCCTAGTTATTGTGAATTAAATAAATGTGTAATTGAAAACAAATTTTCTAATTGACATTTGCAGACAACTCTCAAACTTGATGTGACTTTCATCACAAGAAATATCAATAATGTGAATATTTTAAAGAGCATTGACTGGTTTAGTCTGATCTTCATTTAAAACACTTCCATGACATAGCTTCTCGTTTATTCCTCTACCCCATGAAAATACTTAACCTTGCTCAATAAGCTCAGTAATAACAGAGCCATCATAGTAACCTAAGGATATTAGTGTTACTTAAAATTCAATTAATTCTTTAAGTATTTCAGGTTGTGGTTACTTTTTAATGTCCATGTAACTCAGTCTATCAAACTCTCCATTTCCTTATGTATGAACACTACTGTTCGAAGTTAGAGCAACAGAATAGTAATAGCTGGCATACATTCCTATTAATTGATGACTTCAATATTTATTGTCAATATCATGCTAAAAAGGATCAGGGCTAAGCTAGTGAGGTGCGCTTATTCCTCTTGCAGATTACAAATCTTCGTTTTTTTGCATCAGCTTAATTATCCATTTCTATTTACAACTTATCATTGTTTCTCCGAACAAAAAGCTTGTTCTAAGAAGTTTAACCTTCGTTATATAAAGGCATTAAGATAAGCACTAATGTATGATTTTCTCCACACGATATTTATTAGACTTTTATTTTGATTTCCATAGCTCTCTTTAGGGAATCATTCAAATTATAATCTTATTTATACAAATAGCATAAATTATAAAAATTCATTAATTCAAGGACTTAAGGTTCTTAAACAAAAGATTCATTCTCATTTCCTAATCTGCAATTCAAACCTAAACCCCAATCATATACTTGTCTACTTTCATTGCTCCAAGCGAAATAATGACATGTGCCACAACTTAACCCTTCCATCTTCTAATTTTCCAAAACTTTTATTATAGTAAGTTACTTGAATACTTGAATATAACTGGAAGATATATTATTAGGATATAGTTTATAGTAAGAATGCCCCAGTTTAGCATTCTAGTTTGATCCTCAAGAAAATTCATGACTCTCAAGTGATTATGTTAAGCAAAAAGTTTGATAACTTCTGCATATATCCTAATGTATGTGGTATTTCTTAAGAGCTAGATCTCTCTCTGGTCAAAGATCTCTTATCATGGTATAGATTTCTTTATTGAGAATGATTATTACAAACATTCTTTGTATCTATGATTATTTATGATAAGGATGAGTATGATTTTAAATTCAACTAATTTTTCATACTATTCTGACCACTCAGGTTATTATATTACTTTATGGGCGAATGATGGGTGAACTACCTTTCGTTGTACTATTTGATTAGAAATTGGTGCTGGACTACCTCTTTTAAGATTCAAAATTTAATTTGTTAAATAAATTTTAATAATTTTAGTCAAAATTTTAATATTAAGTTAATTGCATTTTGTGCATATTCTATGTATGGTTATCAATCTATCTCTCCATCAAGCTAATAATAATATACAAGATTTAATTATATTTTAAATAATAATCATATTCCAATAAATACAAGATTATCTATTGAGTCTTATTTTTTTGTTTCAAAAGATATTAATATAGATTAATTAAAAACAAGTTATTATCTTTTAACCTATAGAGATGAACTATTTAAGCAATAATAATTTTATAAAACATTAATTCATGCATAAAATAGATTTACATGATTTGTATTGATATTATATATAAATGATATATATAATATATATATATATATATATATATATAAATATATATATGATATATACTAAAATAAATGTGAAACACTGCAAAACATAAATTTTCCTCACAATTTCTCAATACCTATAAATACTTGCCATAAAGTCCCTAATTCTTCTCAATGATAACACTTAGTATGGCTCTAAAGAATATATAAAGAACTGGATGTTTTTAATGATTCTCTAATAAAAAGCTATAAATATGGTATGATAGATGCATAGTCTTATATACTAAATAAATTAAGATAAAACTCTATAGATAGAAGGAATAGTAAGAATTTAATGTAAAAGCTTAAGATTATTAAGAGTATAAATTAATATGTGAACTTTAGTGATTAAAAAATAAACTTGCTTCAAATTGATTCAGAAGTTGAGAATTACCTATTAACTAATTTATGCAATAAAAATCTAAAAAAAATTAAAGGTTCATTGTAGAGGATAAGGGAAATAATTTCTATCAAAATCAAAGATACAAGCGTTCTTAGTATGATAAAACATTTACCACTTTGTAACCAAAAAATAATTAATAAACTACAATAAATTCTATATCACCGTAATTATTATATATTTAAATACAGTAAGATTCAATAAAAGAAATATGGGCAATTACATCAAATAAAAGATAAAAGAAATAAAATTAAAATGAACCCATTAAGCAAATTATTAAAGATTGAATACTGAAAATTTTATGAGAAATCATTATTAGGATAATGTTTAGAGGTTTTTATTATTTAATTTTGCCTGTTTTAAGTTAGTTATATTTATTGCTTTGAATAAATATAATAAATAATAACTTTTTCTTTTAGATATTTTATGAAAATTAATTCTATTTTATTCACTTTATTATTCATTAGATTTGCTCTTCATTATTTAATTGACTTATTAGTTTTAAATCTAAATATTTATACAAAATTTTTGAATAACATGCAGCTCTAAATTATGAAGGCACTTAACCAACATCCATAGATTTATCACTACCTGAAATAAAACATGGGGATATAAAGGAATAGATTCTAAAAGAATATTAAATCTAAATGATATCTGCGAATAAGAAAAGTCATAAAGTTTTTATAGAAACCATAGTAATTTATTTCAAGTTTAATACTTAAATTAACAGTACTAATACTAATTTAAATAGGCAGATTATTCGAAATAATAGTAAGATATGTCTTCAAATACTATATATTCAGATACTTTTCGTCATAAACTTAAAAAAATTATTAAGGAAAAGAGACGATTGAAACTAGAATAAAACCATTAAATTAGAAGTCTTAAGAAATGCGTAGAATATCAATTAGAGTAAAGATGCGGTAGCTTTTGATATTTTTTAATATAAAAGCATAAGATTATATAATATTGATTAAAAATTAAGGATATTAAAAGGGAATGTTAATGACAGTTATTCAATCACATAGTCACAATAGCGGCATATCTTGAGAACATTTTTACTAATAATGATTCTTAAATTTTGTATATCGAAGTTATTGTGCTGCATTTTATTTAATATAGATAGTAAAAACTTAAAAGACGTTTTCGGTATCAAATATAAATAAGCATTAAAACTTGAATATTGTGTCTTCTGACAATATATATCCAAAGACATTCAAAGTACTCCAATAAAATCTAAAAAAAATGTTAAAATAACTGTAAATATCAAGGAATTATTAAAATTGCTATAATTAAGCAATTTAATCATGAAAAAATGAGCAGGTTCAAAATATTTGTTTTTTATTAATGTTGATTTTAATTATTTAAACATTGTTTGTTCAATTAGATAATGCTGCTTAATGAATCAATTGAAAATATAAATTGTTTATTTTTCAATTTATAAATTTGAGTTATATATATTTTCGCTATAAATCTCTTATAAATACTTTCCTCTTGGATACCTAAACAAGCTTTTAGCTTTAATTTACTAATATATTTACTTATATTAAAATTGGATGAAAAAATCAATAATTTATTGCATTTAATGATATAGATAGGGAATTGCTATTAATTTGAGAAGACAGAATATCAGAACTATGCTATTTATTGTAATTCATATTACTACACTAAAATAAATAACTACTTATAGTCATTTGTTATAAGATCCCTGAATAATAATTATTTCCTCTATATTATAAGTATTCATATCATTATAATATAATAATCGCGTATTTAAAACAAATTATTATGTAATAAAAACGCGAAAAATGATAAAAACACAGAGTGGTATTTTGAGATGAGGCATTACTACATTTGGAGCTGGTATAACTTTGGAGAATTATCAAGCAGCGATACCTTTTTAAATTATCGAAAGCTGAAGCACCGTAGTTCGCAGTCCTGACCTTCAATAAATCATACTTCAAAATGCACCTCACTTCAGGGTCGGTGTGCTCATTCAAATATCGCAGCATGAGTGAATCACCGTGCGATAGTTGTAATACTCAGAGTTTTCAGAAACTTAAAATTACTAAAGCTTCTGAGATGTTATAAGGGAAGTAAATTTTGTGCAAAAGAATTTAACCTAGATCCTTATGGATGCTGAAGGTTCAGTTACTAATAATAAACGTTTCCCAAATGAGTATCAATGTCTAAGAAGTAATGATATTCCCGTGAGTAACCTGTACATGAGTGATTAAGTAGCCTAGTCAAGAGATATTCCTGGGAATTTATTTGCAGAGCATAGTAGCAAACTTATGTATGTAGACACTTTGACCTCTTTAAATAGATATTCCTGGGCGGATCTAGTTACGGATTCTGTATAGCTAGTTACTTTAGCTGAGACAATTTTATCACCATGAGTATCGAACTACATGACCCTGAATAGCTAGTTACAGCACCGATTGTAACTAGTTGCAGAGACCACAGTATATTGTTATAGTAGATATCACATAGTCTATAAATAATAGTATTGGGAATATCCTAAGTCTGGGTACTTAGTTACTCCCACAGAAATTACTAACGGTGATATAAATGCATCGTCTGCTCCCGCCACTCTCTTAGGATACTTACATTTTTAGTAATGCAGCTACATATTTTCAAAAGAATTTAGGCTGAATATTTTTAGGAATAATTTACTCCCAATATAAATACGAATTAAGTGATTTGAGAGAGGGTCTACAAAATTAATCAAAATTTTAATGATATAAGTATACTGTTAAATGTCTCATAATCAGCTTCATTTTCTGAATCAAGTTCATCTTCATTTATAGTGCTCAAGTCGAGATCGTTGCTCGTTCACATCATCATGTCGGAAGCATTAATAAAAGTCGAGCTGTAGGATCATACTTTCACATCTCAGCCACATCTCGATTTAAGACTGCTAATCTCAGGACCAGTTGACAGAGAAGTTCTCCATTTTATTAGGTGAAATTTAAATAAAATAGAGATTTTAATAAATTTAATCAGGCATGGTCTTAATAAATAAGTATTAGTTTAAAAATAAATAAAATATCACAATTAATAATTCGTTATAGATTAAAATTACTAGTTAATATTTTTATCATTAATCATTAAAAATTAAAAAGTTTTAATTTGCCTGATTAAATTTATTAAAATCTCTATTTTATTTAAATTTCACCTAATAAAATGGAGAACTTCTCTGTCAACTGGTCCTGAGATTAGCAGTCTTAAATCGAGATGTGGCTGAGATGTGAACGTATGATCCTAGAACTCGACTTTTATTAATGCTTCAGACATGATGATGTGAACGAGCAACGATCTCGACTTGAGCACTATAAATGAAGATGAACTTGATTCAGATAATGAAGCTGATTATGAGACATTTAACAGTATATTATATCATTAAAATTTTGATTAATTTTGTAGACCCTCTCTCAAATCACTTAATTCGTTTTTACTTCTCGTTGATTAGAGTAACAATGGACACATTGCAGTTCGTCGCTTTTATTAATAACTGGTAATTTTCCAAGTGTAAGATAAAGTGGTGTGCAAAGCTATTTAAAGTGTACCATTTATTCCCGATGAACTTCATTTAGCGTGGTATCACTGATATCAATCATACTATATGCGGTGAATCTAACATATACTATTGCTTTATATACTTCTATGATGGAGCTTCTTTCGATTGTAAGACTCATACTTTCACATTCCTCAATTTGGTTTAATTACTATTTATTTCATGTTTATTATTTAAAATATTTTTTTTAATTTCGCGATTATTATAACTAACTTGCACTTAAAACGTGTCCTTTTATGAATGAGCATTGTTTTATTATTTATTTCTAATTTAAATTTATTTTTTATTGCCTAATGAAGCTATTCAGTAATGCTTTGAAGAAATTTTATCTTCTTTCTGTAATTTATCTTTTTCATATGTAATTTTCATACTTGTGTGTGTTAACTTAATGGAGAAAGTATAGTCAAAATCTTAAAATAGATATAATTATTATAGTTTTAAAAGTATTTTTGAAATTTTCTGGGTTAAATTTTACATATTATTCTTGCCTATAACTTTTGATAGCATTCCACTGCTGACATTATTGATAATAATTTGGTTTTTACCAGGTATTAGCAATTTCTCATCTCAATTTAATTGCATTTGTTCTATAATTGCTGTTTGGATATTGAGGTTGAAGGGATAAAGATTTGAAAATTAACTTCTGTCGATTACATTTTACTAGTTTTACTTATTAGATATTCTATGGTTTAAATAGTTAATAAGATTGTTAAAATAGATAAAAATAGGAAATTTAAGAAATAAAGATAATTAATAAAATGTAAGTAATATTAACTGCCAGTAATTAGGAGTGTTAATAATATAATTAGATTTAAATTTAAAATTAATAATTAATCAATTAATAATATATAATTAGTGGTCAAGTGGTCTGGCAGGGTTTTTAGCAGACCACTTTTGTAAATATATATATTTATTAAATGCGTAATTTATTACAGATGCGAAGACTGCTAATGGAGTCAACATGCCATAGACAACCAAACCGGATGCACAAATGACTAAGAGAGCACTGTCTCCACCCGGATCCTTGATCAAGAACTCAAATGCACCGTCTGTTAGCTGGTCGGTTGTGATAGCATGAGTAAGCGCAAAACTAATGACCTCTGGCTGAACGTTATCTATAGAGTTGGTTAGATACAAACATGATTCTTACGGTAACAATTGACGCCGTCTTCTTTGTAATGCTCGGGACATTCATCAACACATTCTTTGGTATCAATAATAATAATGAGGTTAGTAGGGGTATCTCAAACACATTCGTCATCTTCAAGGTTTGTACCATCATAACTGAGAGAGATATTTATCATCATAATCGGTGCAAAGTCCATCATCTGGGTTTCCGAATTGAGTAGCTGGGCAGGCACCGCAGATGTCGGTCTCTGTTTCGAGGAACTAGTAAGTTAGAAATTTGGTACACATATCTACTTCTGTTGCATCATAACCAGCACAACATGGTCCTTTGAGAGCACCAGAACCGTGGCTTAGGCAGCGCTGGAGGAATGTATAGTGATTCGTTGACTCCATTAGCAGTCTATGCATCTGTAATAAATTACGCATTTAATAAATATATATATTTACAAAAGTGGTCAGCTAAAAACCCTGCCAGACCACTTGACCACTAATTATATATTATTAATTGATTAATTATTAATTTTAAATTTAAATCTATTTATATTACTAACACTCCTAATTACTGGCAGTTAATATTACTTACATTTTATTAATTATCTATTTTACTTAAATTTCCTATTTTTATCTATTTTAACAATAATTCAATTTTACAGAAATATGAAATGTGTTTAATAATTGATTTTAATAGGATATTATTATAGTTCATGCTAACTTTTCATGAAAAACAATCGTCATTTAGGTCCTTTTTTTTCATTGATTTGTAATTGTTAAGCTGGCATACAATAATATTTAATTAAAAGCAATAAGTTGATTATTTTTCTACTATATGTTATTTCTGAGTTGTGATTTGAAAATCAATCTTTATTAATAACAGCTTTTTTTGAACAAAATCTATAAGTATATATATATATTTATTTAGAATGTTTTCTTATTATTTTTGGTTAATAAAATAAATTAGACAGTTTACTTATCCTAATTTATAGTTAAACTTTTGGTTTTATATTTAAGCTAAGCTCTTCCATAATCATTTATGTTTAACCTATTTCTTTAATGTGATAAATAACACCATAAAGTATAAAGCATAGCAAATTTATTTTTTAATACTTTTTAAAATTAGATCCAATCATTAATCAGTTTTATTGATTTATAATCTTTTAATTTATCTAAATTAAATTATTTTTAAAAAAATATTTGCGATTCTAAGAAACTAAAGTATCTCTTTCGCTATAAATAATAGAGTATTTGTATATTTTTACTGAAAAAAATTTAAATATTATTGATTCTTTCTTCTTAATATGGTTTAATTGATCTTATGTACTAATAGTAATCAGCATATATAAATTTGTGCCCTTAAATTCAGTGTTCTATGTGCTATGATTAACAAATCAACTTATTAAATTAAATTAACAACTACTTGGCTATTTAATGCTAGAAAAATAGTATTGTAAGTTATTTTCTAATTTATTGAAGATCATAATTTGAAAAGGGCATAAATTGGATTTAATCTATCTACTTTGATAAAATTGTATTAGCATTAATATTGATAATAAAACAATTAAAATTGTTAAAATGTAGCGTAGCTTTAAAGTGTTATTATCAATTCGATATTTTGGCTTCATAAACTGTAGTGTGTTCGAAATTATCTTCTAATCAGTTCTTTATAGTAAACTAGGGATAACTATATAAAAGCAATTTCTATTATTTTATAAATAAGTTGTCTGATTTTAATTTTTAAAATAAAATAGTTTATGATAGTTTAGTAGATTTCATGAGACTTTAGGAGACTTAATGAGATTTTAGGAGATTTTATTGGAGTTTAAAACTAATTTAATATATGATAATTTAAATTGAAATTTAACTGTATTAAGAAATCAAAAATAAGGAAACTAAATACAATTCCTGAATTTACTTAGTTAGCTTATTTATAATAATTAGAAAAAGGTCATGATATTTCGATTTTTAGGTTTCGTGTTACTAATTTTAAATCTTTAATGGGCTATAAAAAGGGGGATATATTTTTTAAAAATAATTATCTCAATGAGTAAAACAATCAGTGACAAAAAAGTAAGAGAGTAGTAGAAGTAAAAATAAATTGAAGAATCCTTTGAGGCCTCTCATTATACAGCAGAGTTTTTTACTGAAGAGCAACAGAAGGAGTTAAAAATTGAGGAAACAAAAAATAAATTTTTAGAGTACCTAATAAATAAAAGATAATGGGGAAAAAACTTTTAAAAATGTAAAAATAGAATTGCAAAAAAAGGTTTGGTATAATCCCCATCAATACTCATATGAGTTGGCTGATTGCAAAGTTGAATAATAAAAAAAAGCGATCGCAAATTTAATACACCTGGGAAAAACAACTTGCAAATAAAGTAAAGTTTAAATCAATTTAAGAAGCCTATTTTAAATTAAAACCAAGATAATTAATTGGCAAAAAGTGAAAAGAATTAAAGCTCTTCTGAATAAGAACAATAAAGTAACATAATAGCTCCATTCTAATATGAATCTTTGAGCTCCAATTAGAAACTAACAGAGAATGAGGATTCCCAAACTTTCTCAGATGGGACTTACCTAAATTCAGATAGAGTCTAAGAAATAATTTCAAAAAATTACAAACAAATGACTGCCGATGCAATGAAAAACATGTACGATAGACTACTGATTTTTAAGTACCTGATGTTTTAGAAACACAAATATTTGAAAAACTTAGTTAGAAATTAGATAAAACCTTGCAAAGAATTGAAGAATTAGATAAGAATGTTAAAGACTATGATAAAACTAAATTCAATAATAAAAAAGTGAAGGAATAGAGAAAATTTAAGATGCTTTCAAATTGTTAATTGATGACATTAAGAAAGCTTCCCTTACTATTGGAATTGCGTCACAAGAGTATCTGGTAAATCATTCTAAACTTGCAAAGAAATTAATTTAGATTTAAACAAAAAATAAAATTAGTAAAAATTCACTAAATCTGAATAAATAACTCAAAGATATTTCAAAGCTCAAGAAGCACTTAATAGCGAATAAACCAAAACAATATAAATTCTTTCAGAAAAAATTAACAAAGCTTAAGAAGAAAATTATAAATTAATTAATGAAAGTATGGAAACTATCAATAACAATATCAAAATAGTTAACTCAAGAGTCACAGTTCTTGAAAAATAAGAAGTTAAAAATTAGGAAACAATATTATTTACTAACAAGCTAAAATATCTCAAAACGTATAAAATTGTGATAAAACTTAGGTAGAACCTGGCAAAGTTGTAGCCTAAATTTGAATAAGATATTTTACAAACGGTCTTAAGATTTAATTCAAGGAATGATTATGTTAGATTCATCATAATTGAGGGTATATAATTTTTATTCGATAAAAGTCTCAAAAAGAATTTACTCAATATATGAATAACTTATATTATGAAACAAACTATTACTTTATAACTTCATTAGTATTACATTATAACTTAATTACATACTTTAATAATGATTGCCTTCATGAGCATCTTGAGGTTTTGGGGTTTATCTCGCTCTATGAGTTAATTGAGGAATATTACCTTTATTAAAATTAAGTTAAAATTGCGGATATATAGAAGAAATGATTTATTTTACACGATTTTTATTTCATATTCATTTATTCGAATCGAATGTATTTCAAAATTTTTTTTTATTATTCGATAAAATTTCTGATATACTCTTTTGAATAATACTTAACATTAGTATTTTAAAGTGATCAGTATAGTTTATTTTCAGAACTTTAGATTTAGATATTCATTATATGGGTATATACTATAATGTTATATATAGTGTAAATACTCTATTAAATTCACAATTTTTTTTCAAAGATAAATATCAAAATTTCATTATAATTGTTATAATTACTTAAAAAGTAAAGTCTTATTAATATATATATAATAATTAAACTTTTAAATTTTAAAAATTCATTTTTACATATTTTCAGATTTTTATAATTACGTAATTACGAAAAAAAATTATCAGATAAAAATTTTTGCGTGTTTTGGGGGGGCATTATTAACTTTGTTGGTAAACCTGGAGCTGGCATTTTCCTAATGAAAGAGCATGCAAAGGCTCATAGAGAAAGAAAGTCACAGACTATTCATGAAGCGATCATGAGACTTTATAAAGACGTTTAAAAGACAGATGAAATGAACATAGATGCAGTAGTTGGCATTAAGAGAAGAAATATGGGCCCAAGCAAGTCATAAGAAGAGGAGAAGAAGGAGAAGCCTAATCCCTTTCTGGGTTAATTTAATATGTGAACTTATTCATTCATTTAAATCTAAAATTTATTTATAAATATTAATTCTTCCTTCTCTCGCACAAACTGTTGTCTTATCTAAGCTGACTTACAGCTGCTTTGAATCAAGTTTACTGTATCGATGGGCAAGTCATGCATAAGGTGATACAGCAGTAGTTTCTTGTAGTGAGTCTTAATTTAACTACAATAGAATTCGATTCCATTAAACTGTGGGCTATAGGGAACATTATATACAGGAGTTATGTTTAACTCTTCAGAAGCTTTCTTAGACTCCTTAGTATTATGAACTGAGAGGTGTCAAAAAACAGATTGATCTCTTAATCGTTGTATTTATCTCTCAGCTTATGTAGGAACTCTATGTACTACTCTCGCTAAATAGAGCGATGATGAATAACATAACTTTCTAAGCCAGAGTCTTCACTAATACCTGCTAAAATTGCATGGGTTACAACCTTTACTTTCTAATCGTAGACTTATATATTATCATACTTCTTATACCAAGACTTATTAATAAAGGAGTTGAAGGTAAACACAGCTTCATCAGCGTGTATGAACTTGATGTTATTAGTAATAGCTCACTGCATTTAATCATTTATATAGTTTAAATTATTACTATAAAATGGCACTGTAAAATCAATCACTCTCTTCACTCTGTTGACAGTCTTGAAAGTAATACCATTTTTTCTATAAATGTTGGCTATAGTTTATGGAGAGATACGCATGTCAGGAAACTTGCGATGAAACATCACAGCTCGCTAGTCTAGTGGAAAGTGTGCCCAATACTTTAAAGTCTTCGAATCACAGAGGTAGTCAATATGGAGGTGTGAGAACTTTTATTTTCTTGCAGGATGCTTCATGTGCCTGAATTATAATGCTAAACAACCAAGAAGCAATGATACCTAACTATGGAGGCACTCTTGCACAGGAGCTTTGCTATAGCAGCATAATTCATTACAGGTTTGACATAGTCTATATTAATACTCATACCATACTAATCTTAAACAGTAAATCTCAATATTTCTCATCATAAATAGACCCTAAATTTTGCTAATTTCTATTTCTCATTTTGCAAATTGGCCTAATATCTCTACTAACCCCAATAAGACTTTAACTATACTCTAAAAATCAAAGCAGTTATAAACCTCACTATAGGGTTTTGAATAGGCTCATCATCAGGGATGACTATAGTTTTTTTTATGACTTGTCTTCTTGAGATAGTTCTTCTTAGTCATCATGATGATCGCTATCAGAAGAGTGGCCTAATACAGAAGCTTTTCTTGATTAAGCTGTTGAGCTATTTCCTTTCTGCTGTTTTCCTACTAAAATTATTAATTATTAAGTTAATTGCAATATTTGGCATGTCTGTTCAAATTGCTTTTGTTTGCAAGTAATCTATGACATCAATTATATTTTTGTGCTTTTTTCACTTAAATTTTCAGCCTTTTTTTCCCTTTTATGATTTACTATTATTGTGTTTTGACGGAGTTTGCGTTTTAAGATACCTGTTTGCTAAATTAAGAATAATAGTCTTCTTCAGAATCAGAATATCATGAGCTAAGCTCAGATCTTTATAGGTGTAGTTGCTTGAGCTGCTTTAATTTATAGGTATACATATTCAATTTACTTATTTAATACTAAATCAATTAATTAATTAATTCAATAATTAACACCACCACAAAATAATTTAAAATAGTATAGTTTGGTAAATAATTAACTTAATCATAATAAATAATTTAGGCTTTTTTACTATTTAGTAAATAAAAATATCATGATCAAATAATTTTGCTAAAAAACAAACCCCTCAACCTTATCGTACCTAAAGTTAGTAAAATAAGTTTTTATCAATTTAAATTCTTAAATAACAAATAATTTTTATGCCCTATTATTTCCCCAATGTAAACATACAAGCTGACATAGTTTTATATTTAAATTAGACTTATTATATATTAAGAATAATAAAGGACTATTTAATAATTAATTTAATAGAAAGGAAGACTATAGTCTTGATAAAAGATTTGTAAAAAGTGAAGAGCTTCTCTAAAAATTCAGATATAAACAACGATATTTATCGCTACATGACATAGCATCGTAATATACCTTTCATGCCAATTAATCCTTCATATAGTCAACATGTTTTTTTCCAAATTATTAATCAAAAAGAATAGCGTTTTTAAGATCAATACTAAACGGTTTAAAAAAGCATTGAAGCAAGAGTAGATTCACAGCATGCATGTTCCTTTTTTAAGAGCTCTCTGTTAAAAATTTGTATAATGATGCAATCTCAGATGACTAAGTCTCATAATATCTATCCTCCTTAGACTCTTAGATTAAAATTCAGGGCAACTTCTTGAGAGAAACTTCTTTTTCTCAATCCTAGGGTACAGAAAAGCCAGACTATCTTAAGGGATTCTTAGAACATGCGCATAAATTGCTTTATAACGAAAGCGCTCAGTAGTCTGAAACGGGATAGAAGTTACTCCTTAGTGGTTCGAGGATCTCCTTAAACACCCCTTTGTTTCAAGTAATATTATTTTCGACTAATATTATTAGAGAAACCTGGAAAAGCAATATTTTTGATGAAACAGCGGTCAAGATTAAGCAGATAAAATCCCAAAATATATCTTTCGAAATTGCATCAAGACTTTCTGGAGTGAGAAGACCACTATTAGATGATTATTAGAAAATAAGACTATCACTAAGAGGAAGAGATTAGCGGATGGTACAATGCAGATAATTAATATTTAACAAAGAACCCCCAGTAATTAGAACCAAGATATGATGATTTAATGATTAATTTAAATAAAGTCATTAAGAATTAAGAATTTCTTATATTCCTTAATTCACTTAATAAATTATGATCACTTTGATAACTTGCTCTATTGAGCTTGTTATACATTGCTTCACTCTTGGCCTTTCATTTCTATTAAACCTTTTGAGCATTTATTTCTTATATATCTGTTTTACGGTATAAAAGTAGCTTTCAATCTCGTTATATTAAGGAGAGTATGATACAATAAAGATAAAGATAGGAGTGATCATTAAATCTTTCATGCAATCTTCGAGTGACTTTACTTCGATGCCCTGACAGAATATCCATAAATACAGCTAGTCTTTGATCAGGGAATTTTTATCTGAGATCTGTGAGATACTAGACAATCTTAGGATTTTGCACAGACTTCTTGAATATTCTGTAATGCACCAAACCGAGTCCTTTTGAAATTCCAGCTTGTAATTTATAATTTGTGATTCCAGCTCTACTATCCTTGAGATATGAATGAGTATAAGTCTTTGCCCATGATCGACAAAGCTAAGTTTAAGGTAAGAATATAGATTCATAAAAAAAGATAACTTTATCATTTTGCTAGATTTCGCTAATAAAAATTGTTCTCATCATTATTTTTTTAATGCAGTAAGTTTATCAATTGGAATTGAATCACTTCTCTTTACAAGCTTGATAGTCTTAAACTTGATCTTTAGCTCATTTAAAGTCTTTACAATCAAAACTCCAAAACCTATTCAGTAGTTTGATTGAGATTTTGATTGATGAAAGTAGACTATTAGTGCATACTTTATTAGGGTTTAATAGGGTTTATGTAGGGATTTAATGTTTAAATATTAGTAATTTAAGCGAGTATATGCTAGGTTTGGGGTCAGATTATGACAGTGAGTATATAGATTTATTGTTTAAGTTGCGCTATGGATGTGATGAATATAGTGAATAACTCAAGCCTTTTCTAAATTATACGTCTATAGCAAGGCTCCTCCATAAATCTCCAGCAACTGTGAGGTCTCACTGTCTATTCAATTTAAAGAGATAGCAGCTTAATTCTAAGCCTAAACGACCTCTAAATTTTAGCAGCATTATATTGACTATCTTATTAATGATAAGACTCTTAAATACTGGGCTCATTTCTCTCTAGCCTAGATGGCTGTGATGTTTCATCGCCATTTTTCTGAGCTTCATATATCTGCTTAATTGATAGTGAATATATAAAAAGAACGGAATATCTTACAAGACAGTCAATCGCATTAAGAGAGTGATTGACTTTAATATTCCATTTTATAAGACTAATTTAAATTATATATTCGATTAAATGCAGAGGTCTTAAGAGCATAATATAAAGTTTATACACGCTGATGAGGCTGTATTTACATTCAATACCTTTATATTAATGTCTTGGTACAAGAGGTATAGTAATATAGAAGTTTATGACTAAAAGGTTAAGGTTTAAACTCATGCTATTCTTGGAGGAATAAGTGAAGATAGTGGCCTCGAGACTTATGTTATTCACCCTCGTTCTATAAAGATTGAATAATATATTTAGTTCTTGCAATAACTCAGAGATAAGTACGCTGCTAGAGATTATTCTATTCGTTGATAACTTGTCAGTTCATAAAACTAAAGACTCAAGGAAGGAATATGAAAGGCTAAATATAATACCTGTATTTAATGTTCCTTACAGCCCTTAGTTCAATGGAATTGAATTATATTGGGGGTTATTGAAAGGTCATTATTATAAATTGCTTCTCTACCATCTGATGCATGATTTGAAGATAGATACAGTCGATTTTATTAAGAGTGCTGCTTAGAGAGTCAGCGATGAGAAAGCTAGAGTATGCGCAAGAGAAGGGAGATTTTGTGTATATAAATAAGTTTTAGATTTAAACGATTGAATAAGTTCATATATTAAATTTGCTCGTAAAGGGATTTGGCTTCTCTTTCTTTTCTTCCTCTTAAGGTTTGCTTGGGCCCATGTTTCTTCTCTTTGTGCCAGCTCCTGCATCTATGTTCATCTCTTCTGGCTTTTATAAATCTTTGATGAGTCTCTTACTCAATTCATGCTTTACTTGAGACTTTCTCTCTCTGTTTAATTTGCTGCGCTCTTTCATCAAGTATATAGCAGTGCCAGGTTTTTCTATAAAGTTAGAAGAGTAAGCTTACTAGAGATGAATGGATGCTTCTGTAGTTCCTATATCCAGGTGTCGCTGATTTTTATTCCTGCTTCTCTTTTTCTTCAGGAGAGATGCTATTGCGTTTCTTGTGAGCTTCTTAAATTATTTTATTTAAGTACTCAGGTTTCAGAGTTCCAAGGACGCCAAAGAAGAAGTTTCTCTCTGGCAACTTATTAGAGAGTTGCAGCTTTGATGGAAGGTAGAGAGCAACAACTGGATCACACAAAGCATCATCATAGAGGTTTGTTACTGAAATTTCAGGGTAGTTAGGTATCTGGATCATTCTGATTTCATAAGACTTAAAAAAATTTTTCTCTTCACTTAGCAATGCCTTTAAAAATGATATTTTGGCTCCCTCCAGTGTTGGAAAGAACAATCAAACTATAATTAATAAGTTAGTTATAAGTAAAAACTTACCTTGCTAAACCAAGTATCTGTAAAGATCTTCTTTCTTCTGAATTTTCCTATTAAATCTTGAGATTAAATTCTCTTCATTGCATCATTCATAGATTCCATCTTGCTTCCAGTTTCTAGAAATGTTAATGAAATTTAAAATTATGAATAATTCTGAACTAACTAAAATTTTACTACTAAATAAGGAGATCCACTTGGAGGTCAACCTGAATCAAATAAAGAGATAAAGATGGAGGAACTTTCTCCAAGTTTCAGAGTTTGTCTTCCATTTTTATCAAACTTTCTCCATTAAATTGCTCCTAATAATAGTTAATTTAATTAGGTGGTGCTCCTAATTTATTTAAAATTTAATTAGGAGATTAAGTTATAGTTCAAAACCGTATTATGTGGTAGATTAAAAAAAAATAAAAATTTATAACCTTCCCTCCTAAATTTGCAAGAACAGATTTAGGAGTACCACCTAACTTTACAAAACAAATTTAGGTGCATTTTTATGTATAAAATAGATGGAATAGTATATAAATTATCTCTAATGTTAAAAAATATAAAACTAATGTCTCGCACTCTGTTCCCATTAAACCTCTCTAAATCTTTGAGGATATGATCTTACTTTTGTATAGAGGTAGAATTTAAACAGCTTATATAATTTTTAATAGTACTTATAAAATGATCGGCAACTTACTAAGAAAAGCGGCATTTCTTGGAATTAGCAAGCAAAAACTTTCTTTCATGAATTAAAAGAAAATTGAGATTTGTGATGCCTTTACCTAGTACTAACCTGAAATTCTCTAAACTTAGGTCTCAGACTTTGAATAACAATTCAGTTAAATAGAAATGCAAAGCTAAGAAATTCAATGCGAAATTCCAATAAAAATGGTTGAAGAGGAGGAAGAGAAAATAGAAATTAAAGCATTACATTTATGTGAAGAGTGTGAGAAGAACTTTACTTATAAATCTGCTCTTAAGCGTCATATCTTAGAGTAGCATTCTAACAAGCCAAAGCTCTATCTTAAGCATGATAAGATAGATGGAAAATATATTTGCCCTTATTGCAATAAGCAATATAATCATTCAAGGGATTTAAAAGTTCACCTATAAAAAAATCATGGCAAAAAGTTTGAAGTCATAGATCCTGAGACTGGTGAGATCTTCCTTCAAAAAAGAAAGCCAAGAGACCCTTTAGAAACCTTTGAACAAATATTTAAGAAAGAAAGTAAGCTTATTAAAGAAGTGAGAAACCTTTAGGCTTCTGAGATAGTTAAAATCACTCTGAAGGTACAAGCCTAAAGCTTCCAATTTTAAATGTAATTGACCTTAAAGAATGCAAGGAAAGTTATCTTATACTTGAGGACAAGTTTGTGAAAAAAGTCATAACTGATAAGCAGTTCGCATACAGCATTTATCCATTCAACTACTTTAAATGCGATGACAAGTATCAAATAGAACTTGTCAATGAGCACTAAGCTCTTACTAAATAAAGGGATAGACAGTGCAGATTTATAATTAAGCTCGATGCAATTCTCCTTGCTCAAGATCTTGTTGCTTTTCATCTCCCTCTATATTAAATGACTTTAAGAGACTACATATAAGATTAAAGTATTCCAAAGTAGCTACCCCTTATTCTTACAAATGTTTACAATGGCATTGAAGAGCTGCACACTTTAGGGTATGTCCATAGAGACTTGAAGCCTGAGAATATAATGCTTGACTTTTCACCTCTCAGAGTAGTAATAATTGATTTTATAGATCATAAAGAGTTGAAGCTTCAGGACTTGGCAACGTTTATGGTACTCCTGGATACTTTCCAGAAAGAGAGGACTGGAGAGATGGTGATATTAAGTGGGATGTATGGGGCTCTAGCAGCAATTATTGCTGAATGCGATATGCAAAGAAATGATTACTATAGCTGTAAGAGAGAGAAAGATTTCAAAGCAGAGAATACAGCAATATCTAGACTAGAATAAGATAAAAGGTAAAATGAAAAAATATGGTTGAGCAGATTATCTTAAGACCAAACCACAGAGCAGAGCAAACAATAGACTAGATGATCAACTGGATAGGAGATATTAAATTTAGAAAATTAGCACATGATGCCAAGGTATAGTTTGAGTGAATAGAAAAAATAAAACTCTTCTAATACACAGTATTATAAATTACATTTAAACATTAAACCCCTACATAAACCCTATTAAAACCCTAATAAAGTATGCCTTATCAGTTTACTTTTATCAATCAAAAACTAAATCAAACTACTGAAAGGGTTTTGGGGTTTTGAATGTTCAGAGACTAATCCTAGATTCCGGGAACTTTCTGTGGAACATCTATGCTCTCTCCCTCAAAGAGTGTCTGAGCAGCTAAGATACTCTAACATGTCTAGTCTAATACAGTTAAATCTTTTGGTGCCTAATGATTCTTTAATAGTCACAATTGAGCCTCTTTATGCTTCTGTTTACTTTTAGATAAAATCTTTGGCTGTTTAAACATCAAGTTTCATAAGATCTTTTAAAAGGTTAAATAAAACAAAATTACTAACATGAGATTTTTAATATTTTAATGATAGTCCTTAAACTAAGTTTTGAATAAAATGTATTGATACTATTTAATAATGATCAGCTTTAATATGGGAAATTATGCTGTATGTGAGACTCAAGTGTTCTCACCGAAGACATCCCCTCCCTCCCCCTATATCAAAATATTTTTGTATATTAACTAAATATTTATTTCAATAGCTAATTATTAATTAATTAACTCTATAAATATTATTTTATTTTTATATTTAATTATTTTTAAAACTTATTAATGCCAAGATCCTGAAAACACTCTAGCAGTAATAAATTAAAGAAATCTAATAAATATAGAAAATTAGATGAAATTTCTTTAACATAAAATAATATTAAGCATGAATTTTTGAAATTAAATTTTAATTCAAAGTTAAATTAAAACAGAAAATATTTACTTATAATTGAATTAAAAATGGATCACAGTGCAATGTTATCTTTACTCTCAATGCTGTAAGGTGTTCTCTTATTCTTCTATATAATTGTAAAATTATCATTAATATGATTTTTCCTGATAAATTTATAGCTAATTTACCTATATTTATGCACCTTATAGAAAATATTCTCTGAATTTTGTGCAAACTACTAAAACTAACTAATCCATTAAAAATGAGAGAGAGATTTTTAAAATTGCACTTACTGCTGAATATAATAAGTGTAAAGTATTATCTATGATAATGACATACAAAAGTTTTTGTTCGCTAAACTGGAACAATTTAGGAAAACGCAATTATTTAAGTTTTATCCAAAATAAAATGAATGACAGTTAGTAATTTACAATATAAATTTCCAACTTTTCTCCTTTTTATTTAAGGATTTTCACAGATTATACTAATATAATTTAGTAATCTCTTTTTTATTGCAGTTTTTATTTATTTCTGATTTATTATTTCCTAATATTTTGTATTTTATCAATAATCCAAATGAAGAGTCGAATGTTAATGAAAACTCTCAATTAATTATTAAAAGGAGGTAACTAAATTCTAATTACTAATAGAAATCTTTTAATATTTCATAATTAAAAAATACTTATCAGGATTTTGTTTAAATAGACACATATTTAAATAAAAATGAAAATATTCTAAGTTATAATATCTAATATTTACCTATAAAAAATATTAGTGTTGGTGATAAAAAGTTGTTATAATATTAAAATAATATAGATTCTTAAAATCATGAAAGCAATAATTAAATGAGAATTTGAAAAATTGAAGTAGAATTTGTAATTGTATAAATTTAATTAAAATTTATTTATTCTTTAAGATGAAATGCATACCTTTTTAGTAAGAGAATATATTGAAATTTGTTTGCCTTCTTTGATACAGAAAACCTTAATATTAACCTAACAATAAAATATTTGCGACTATAAAATAATTGGCATATATTATCGGGATGAAATCAAATGAAATAAAAAATTACTTGAAAAATTGAAAAATAAGGAAACCATAAGCCTAATAAAGAAAAAATAAGCCTATAATTAACTTTAGATCAAATGAACTATATAATCTCTGATAAAACACTTTAAGAGCAGATCACTCTTTCATTAAAGCAATGAGTAATTATTTTCCATCGTAGATTTCCAGAAATAACAATTGCTTATACCACACTTCGTAATTTATATAAGAAGAATGGCATTAAGTATAAGATTTGTAAGTGTGACTACAATTTAACAGAGTAAAAACAAAATTTAATTTAAGTTTATTTACTAAGATTGAACCTTGAACTTAGTGAATTATAAAATGAAAATTAAAACATTGTTTGCTTGGATGAAACAATATTTAAGGCTCATTCAACATCATGGAAGTCATAGGCTCCTAAATATTAAAACTTAGTCTTAAAGAAACAAGGTCTCATACTAAATAACCTAGCAGCTTTGGTGATAATAAGCCCAAGTAATGGACTTGAAGCATTTAGGATAGTAAAGAAGTCAATTAAAATTCAAGACCTACTTCATCTATTAGAGGATCTATAGCATAACCACAAAGGAAAGCAATTGATAATATTTCTTGATAATTTGAGAGCACATCACTCAAAGATTTTCAAGGAAGCAGTCGAGAACAAAGGGTGGAAGCTCTTGTTCAATGCTCCATATTCTTCAAAATTTAATTGCATTGAAAATATATTTTCCAGAGTGAAGCATGATTATAGGAAATCGCTAATCAACAAGGAGTTTTAATTAAGCAACTAGAAAAATTTACAAGCTGTAACTTAATCTATTATGTCAATTAAAAAGTCAGACTGCATAAACAGTGAGAGACACTGCTTAAATTTGCTAAAACAAAGTGTTTGAGAAATATGTTATTGATAAAATAGAAAAAAATCAGAAAAATTACACATACATTAAAACAAAACTGCCATTATTTATATATTCTTAATTATAACTATGTATAAAGCATAGATTAATGGCATTATATAAAGTCTTAAAAGTATACTATAATTATTGTGCATTTTTAGACATCTTATTTTTAAATTTTGCATTTTCTAAATCAATTCTACTTTAGCCTAGACTTAAAATAGTCGACTTGGTTATAGATTTATTTTAGCATATACGGTTTTATACTTATTGTTCGAATTTTACAAGCTAATATCTACATCGCATTTTTAACTACCTATATTGCTAAATATTGAATAATTCATTGTTTCATTCAGATATTAAAATAAAAATAAGTTAAATTAAAAGTTTATTAGTTAGAAAATTGGAGAATTACTTACTTAGATTGGTAAATTTTAATGAGTAAGTCTTTAGCATTTTGGATACTATTTCTCTTTAGTTGTGTTTCACAATTCCATTTAAATTTTAATCTAGACCAATTATAAATCAATCATGTTATTTATTAACTTTAAATAAATCTTTATTTTTAAAGATATATGATCGATAATTAGAAATTGTTAGTACATAAATTAATTTGACAACAAAATTAATTTCTTTCATTAGTTGAAATGCATATGTTTTGAAGGAGGACTCCTCATCATCATATTTTCATCTTGGGTAGACTTAAATTTATGTGCATGCTTTTGAAAATTTTACTCTTCGCCTTAAAGGATTGTAGAAATTTAGAACTTTTTCCTTTTTTTCTGCTATTTCCTTCCCATTGAATTTGTCTTTAGCATTGATAAAGCCTTCCCTTTTTTTTCTACAAATACATAAATTTATATTTTCACTTACTTTAAAAGTGAGATACTGATTAAATTTCTTAAAGGAATTATTCGCTTATAACTATTGAATCCCCTTTCATCTCTTCATCAGCAGCAAAATTCCTAGCCTGCTGCTGCTCTCTTATTATTTATGTAAATCATTCTTGATATTCCCTAATATCCCATAAAAAAAGTATTTGTCGAGAAGATCAGTGACTCCATCATAAATGCTCAGATATTTCAATAGCAAATGATCATCTCTCACATAATTAAATATGTTGCTCACGCTGAGTTTAGGATAATTAGGGACGTTAACATAAATAACATCTGCAGACTTGAGTAGCTCATTCTTGGATGAGAGGACATCCTTTATAAATTTCATGCTTGTTTTCTTAAATGCTGGCATGTGGTAGTCCACTAAAACATAAAAATTATTTATGTTTACATGAATATTTTAAGTGATTATACCAATTAGCTAAAATATTTTGAAGTTGAAAGAATTAATAATTTTAAGATCAACATTTGCATTAAAACCAATTTAGCTTATATCTTTAGCAACTTTCTAATTTCGTATCAACTCTTCATGTTTTATGCTAGCTTTTTGTAAGCGCCCGCCCCGATCAGCTGTTTTAAGTCATCGAGACTTTCTATTGCATCATGCTCATTTTATGCATCTGAAACAGCATCCAACAGAACTTTACTGAATCGCTTCTTGTAGATTAGAGCCATAAGTTATTCTAGCTTGCCAAGCTTCTCAATCGCTAGCTGCTTCATCTTATGCAAAATTTGCTGCTTTGGTAAGTTAGATATTGGAAAGTATTTTGACTTCAATGCCCCCATGCTTCTCGAGCTCTTACCTCTCATTTATAGATATTTACCTTCTGAGTTAATGTCACATGCAATAATCACTTGATCATCACCTCTAAACTTAGTATTGTAACCATAACTTTCACCCTGACCCAGAATTAAGACCCCAGTTTACCACGATTATATTTCATCCAAAATAGTCTGAGAGATGCCCATTCTAACCTTTAGAGAGCCAATCGAGTCTATCATATTTTTAACTTTATCCTTCTCATTTTCATTGCAGAAGACAATGAAAGGGACAGCATGGCTAGATTCTTGGATTTCGCTTTTAATTTTTTATAGCCTTTCATCTGAGTTTAAGCATTTAATAATTTCCCCTCCTTATTCTTAGCTCAAGTCATTCAATACCTCGAACTCACTCTTGAAAATCAAAACTTTTGGTTGAATGCATACTTGAGCGAGCACCCTTAGAATACCTAAATCGCAAGTTGCACTAAACATATAGGACCTTGTCAAACCTAAATCCCATATACCATTCAATTTTCCATCATGATATTAAAATGGATGCTTCCATGTGATGTGATCGAATTCATCAAGAATCAAAATGTCATAGAACTTTTTAGTTTTGTAGAAGTTTTCGATAGTCTCTATTTGCAACTAAATGCCTAAAGGTTGGAGAAACCTTTAGGTTTGCAACTTGAGGATCTAATCTGGAACTATGATAACAATCTTTTTCCCTTGCTATATCCAATAGCAAGCTAAAAGTCCCTGCACCCAAGTTTTGCCAGATGCAGTAGGCATCTGGATTTGAATGTTATTTTGCTGATGATTTAAAATGATTGCAGCTATTGTGGATTAATAAATAGAGTGTTTGTAGTCTAGACAACTTTCCTCCAATAATTATGAGCATCTGACAATGTCATCGACAGTGATCTTGAGATCAGAGTTTTAAGACTTTAATGAGTCCTCCCAAATCTCCTTACTCTTAGACTCAATCATTGACACATAATTTTTATTTTAGATACAGGATTGCAGTTTGCTAAGTTCCCGTATCCACAATGTCTCGTCTTAGCTAAATAATTCTTCAAGTTAATCAATCTCATAGTCTTTGACAGATTACAGCACAATTACTAATCGTTCCAGCTGCAAGTTTATGTGCTGACGCTTAGAGAGCATCGTTAAAAGGATTCTTCTCTATGAGAAAATTCCTAAAAAAATCATTGATTGAATGTGAGGGGTCCTGCTTTACTTTTGATATTGATATCAATGTGATAAATTCTTCTCTATATAATTTGTTGATTTTCTTGACAGTTGATATGAAATTATTTTAGAGGAAGTTATCTTTACTATTAACTATCATTTCCGCTTCTTTTTCATTGAAACCATTCTTGAGTAAGAATTATTGAAAAACCATGTTCTCTCTGGCGAAGAAGTGGCCTTTAGAGATGAAAGAGAATTTAAAT
>ARYC01003307.1:0-56937 GCA_000711775.1 Oxytricha trifallax | reverse complement strand
GCCAGGAATAAGCCATCCCTCCTTTCCTACCTGCCTGATTAGAGCGATTGGCTTCATCTGGACAAGAAGTGGATATGCGATATTCTTCTCTCTTGGACAAAGAAAGGACAAATTTAATGATTCTCGAAGCTAAGCAAAAGAGAATGGAGAGGCTGGACTAGTGTCAAAATATGATTGTTCGTATGAAGCCCGAATTTGTTCAAGCTCTCAACACTCTCTCTCTCGTACAATGGTAAGCAGTAAGACAATATAAACAATTATAGAGCAAAAGAGAGGATCTGCTAATCTCATCAAGAAGAAATCTCAGAGAAAGAGGAGAACAAGGGGTTGAGGAAGTAAAGGGTGAGGAGGTAGCAATGAGAGGAAGCAAGTAAAAGTACCTCTCTGAGAACAAGAGGATGCGTGATGAACTTAATGGGATGAAATCAACTATCGACGACTAATTGAGCTACCAAGCATTGGTGCTTAAGCTCCATGAGATTGGCATCATAGACAATGAAGGAAGACAAAAGAAACCACAGGTTTACGAGTTCATGGAGTGACAAATGATTAATCAAAACCCCAAAACCCCTTATTGAGGTGTATAAGTGTTTTTATTTGTAGGGAATTTGTTAGGGGTTGGGGTTATTAATTAGATAAGAGACAAAAATAGCAAGCTTTTGGGTCTATTTATGATGAAGAGCACATTGATTTAGTGTTTAAATTGCGATATGGATGTGATATATACAGTGAATAAGTCAAAACAGTACTAAACCACAAGTCTATTGCGCTGCTCTTAAAGCGAAGTCCGTCAACTGTTCGCTCCCACTGTCTTAAAGCAGTATAACTAAAGCAATAATAGCTAAATTATAAGCCTAAGAGATAGTCAAAGTTTCTATAGAAGCATATTGACTATCATATTAATGAAAAAACCTTGAATTATTGGGCTCACTTGTCTTTAAACCAGCGAGCTACGATGTTTCATCGCCAATTCCCTGAGTTGAACATCTCTGCTTAGTCTATAGCCAACATCTATAAACGAAATGATATCTCTTACAAATGTGTGAATCGTATAAAGAGAGTGATTGATTTCACTATGCCATCTTACAACAACAACTTAAATTATATTTATAATTAAATGCAGAGAGGCTAATAGAATAATATTAAGTTTATACATGCTGACAAGGCTATGTTTACCTTCAACACTTTCATCTAGAAGTCTTGGTATAAGAGGCATAGCAACATAGAGGTATATGACTAGAAAGTCAAGGTATAAACAATGGCAATTCTTGGAGGAATTAGTGAGGATACTGGTTTAGAAACTTATGTTATTCATCCTTGTTCTATTAAGACAGAGCAGTATATAAAGTTTTTAGAACAGCTGAGAGAGAAGTACCCTGAATAAGAGATTATACTGTTTGTTGATATTCTTTCTGTTTATAAGACTAAAGAAACTAGGAAGGGTTATGAACAACTTAGAATAACGCCAGTGTTCAACGTACCTACAGTCCATAGTTTAATGGAATTGAGTTCTACTGGGTTATATTAAAGGTCATTTCAAGAAACTGCTGCTCTACCTCTTGATGCATGACCTACCTATCGATACAGTTTACTTTATTAAAAGCTCAGCGAAGAGAGTAGATAATTATTTGGCTTAAAAGTGTGCTAAAGAAGGAAGAGTGAATGTATATAAATAAGTTTTCCAGTTGAGTTAATCATTATATAAATCACATTTAAATTTCTTTAGAGGGAGCTGGCTTCTCTTTCTTTTCTTCCTCCTGTTACTTCCCTCCTCTTAAGTTTCTTCTCTTGCTGCCAGCTCCAGCATCTATGTTCATTGACTCTGGAGGCTAAATATTTGAATAAAGTCTCTTGTAACTTCATACTTTGTCTGCGACTTTCGCTCTCTGTGAAGGTTGCTCTATTCCTTCATCAAGAAGATGCTACCAGATTTTCTAAAGAGTTAAGCTACAAATCTTACTTGAAATATAAGGGTGCTTCTGCAGCTCTGATAGCCAGCTCTCACTTATCTTGATCCCTTGTTTGTCCTTATCTTCTGAAGAGATGCTGTACCTTTTCTTATGATTTCTTGAATAATTTCTTTCAAGTAATCACCTTTAATTGTTGCAAGTATGCCAAAGAAATAGTTTCTTTTCGGTAGTTTATTTGACAACTGTTTCTTAGTAGGCAGGTACAGCGGAACCTCTGGGTCGTTCATAGCATCATCGTATAAGTTAGTCGCTGAGATTTCTGGATAGTTTGGAATCTCTGCAAACTTTACATCTTAAGTTTTCATGCTTTCTTCTCTTCGCAGAGTATGGCTTTAGAAATGAAATTTTAGTACCTTCCATCGTTGGCAGGAACAAACCAACTACATAATCAAGATTTGTTACTATGAGTTCATTACCTTGCTGCACCAGGTAGCGATGCATGTCCTCCTTGCTTTTAAATCTTTGAATCAATTCTTGTGCTTGCACTTTTTTCATTGCATTATTCATTGATTCCTTCTTGTTTACAGATCTTAGAAATGTATTGTAGGAATATATTCGAATTTGGGAAATTAATTTAGATTAAATAAATAATTAATTAAATCATTGGCAGTTAAAGTTGTCCAATTTGAACGATCTTGGCTTATTCTATAGAGAATTCAAAATTAGCTGAGACTTTATTATTGCCGGTACTATTTTATCGCATCCCTAGAGCGAGATAACTTCACTTTAATGTGAGGGTATATTTTATTGAATTTAGATGTGTTTAATTAAATTCGAGTTATTTCGCTCTAGGGATGCGATAAAATAGTCCCGCCAATAATAAAGTCTCAGCTAATTTTGAATTCTCTATCGAATAAGCCCAAGATCGTTCAAATTGGACAACTTTAACTGCCAATAATTTAATTAATTATTTATTTAATTTAAATTAATTTCCCAAATTCGAATGTATTCCTACAATATTCAAATTTAAGTTTATTGATTTCAATTATATACCTCTGTAAAACTTACTATTAAATATAGGCATCCTATAGGAGGTCAACCTCTAAAAAAGATATGGAGAAGGTTTTGAGAACTGGTCTCAAACTTGAGAGATTGATATAAATTTCTACTGTTATAGTTCAATATTTTTAAATTTAAATAGGTACGTACTTAATTAGAAGCAGCTCCTAAAATGCTAGTACTTAATTAGGAGCACCCTAATTTTAATCATAAAATCAAAAAATACCTCCTAAAGCAGTACGTACTTAATTAGGTGCACCTCCTAAATCGGTACGTGCTGTAATCAACTTATTATTGATATAAAAAAATGGTTACTTTCTCACCCATATTTAGAGCTGGATTGTCTCTTACACACTTATATTTCTTCTCTAATACTCTAAAAGCTTCCCTTGAAACTTGTAGGCTTGCAAAGCTCTCATACAAGCTCTCAGTTATAGAGGCAGTTTTATAATTTTAAATTCAAATTTAAATATGAGCGCTAACATTTTAAGTAAAACAACAGCACTTCCATCAAACTAATTGAGACTTACCTTTGGCAGCAATAAAAAGTGTGATAGCTGTGAGATGAACTCTCTTAAAGAACTACGAGAGCTATCACTTGAGGTCTCTGTTATTAAAATAGAAATTAATAATAGAAAATAAATGGCAAACAAGTGTGTGGGAGACAGAGAGGAGGAGAAAGGTATTAATGAAATTCCTATACAAACCGAAGAAGCTGAAGTCTATTTTTGTGAGCTATGTGAGAGAGATTTTGCTCATAAATCAAGCTGGTACAGACATAAGAAAGAGCATAGAGAAGCCAAGCCCACTGTATACTTAAAGCATGATAAAATAGATGGAAAGTATGATTGCTTTGAGTGCCATAAGCAATACTCTCATACAAGAGACTTGAAGAAGCATCTATTAAAAGCTCACAAAAAAGATATAGAAGTTGAGAATCATGAAGTTGAGCTGAAGCTTCTCAACAAAAGAAAAGCGAGGGAATATTCTAAAGTGGCTGTCAAAACCCCAAAACCCTTTCAGTAGTTTGATTGAGTTTTTGATTGATAAGTAGACTATTAGTGCATACTTTATTAGGGTTTTAATAGGGTTTATGTAGGGGTTTAATGTTTAAATATTAGTAATTTAAATTTAGTATAACAAGCGAGTTTTTAAAATATTTCACACAAACATAAGCTTAGAGTCATGTGGCAATTCTCTGAATTTTATCTTTCTAAGTTAATGCTTGATTGTTTCTATTGTTTTTTAATTCTCTTAGCTTGGCTTGATAATAGTTGAGAATGCAAAGTCTCTGAGATCTCAATTTATTTTATTTTTATCGATATATTTTTTGATTCTCTGCTTAGAATCTTTCTCATCCCTGCAGCTAAAGTAATCGTTTCTAGGCATGTCGCTCTCTATTATTATTACTGCTAGAGCCCAGATATCCCATTAAGTGTCTCCATTTCTCTAATCCTCTCTCTTTGGGAAATATCCAGGAGTACCGTATACATTTTCTAATGCAGAGGCTTGCACTCTTTGAGCTCTGTTGAAGTCAATAATATACACTATAAGAGGCTGAAAGTTCATCATGATATTCTCACTATGAACATAACCTAGCTTGTGAAGCTCTTCAATCCCCTCAACTATATGCTATACTATCTAGCTAATTTATCTTTGACATCTATTATCAGATAAGAATTCTCTGTAAGTCATTTCAAGTAAAGGAAGCCTGAAGGCTACATGATCTTTACTAAGTAAAAAGCATCAAGCTAGATGATATGCCTGCACTCATTTAACTTTGCCTTTTAAAGAGCATAATACTCATTGTAAGCATATTAGTCATCAGTAATGACTCTCTTCTCTATTTTATCTTCAAGAGTGAGGTAGCTTTCTAGGCAAGAATCTAAGTCAATAATTTTTAATATGGGAATCTTCATTGCCTCTATTTTAACCATGATTTTATTGATCTCAGAGACTGGAAAGTTCTTGACTGCTTTCTTCATTTTAACTTACTTCTAGACTTCAACTCTAAGAGACTCCACTGGGTTTCTTGATCTTCTCTTTTAGAGGAATCTATTCCCTGTAGGTTCATGAATAAAGACAAAACTTTAATTGTGCTTTTTCTTTAAGTGCACTTTGAGGTCTCTAGTATGAGAATATGGCTTCTCACAGAACTCACAGACATACTTCCCATCTTTCTTTTAATGCTTGAGATATAATCTTGGCATATCGTTGTGTATATCTCTCAAGTGTCTCTTATAAGTTGACTTGTAAGGAAAACTTTATTGCATTCTTTGCATTAATAGTCAACTTTGGCTGGTATTTATTAATGCTCTATGGCGGGTTGTTAAACCTCCTCCTCAATTTGCACAGCTTCTTTGATAACCTCCTACTTAATTTATATTTAAATCTCAAAGCTAGACTGGTCAAAGTTGTCATAAGTAGGCTCCCACTGAGTACAAGCGTCTCTGGTCTCTACTTTTTTTGGTTGCTGGAATGATAACTTTTATTGACTTGACCCAAGTAATGCCGCTCTTCTCAAAAGGTTAGCGCTCATTTTAGTTTTCTGATATATAAACTATTATAGTAGAGTATAAGACACTCTGGTAGTTTCTTTGCTCAGAGGTAAGAAAATGAACTAAACATAAAAGACTGTAAGTTGACATATTTAATGAGAATTTTATACATTTTAGGTAAATTAAAATATTCCTAATGAAGTTTTGTTTCACTAGGAGGTCCTCCAAATTAAGTTTGAACTTAATTTGGAGGTAAAGTTATTAAACATTTATAAATTTAATATGCTCCTAATTAAGTTTTAACCTTAAAATTTAACTCCTAATAAAGTTTGAACTTAATTTGGAGGACCTCCTAAAATAATTAAACATTATTAGGAGCAATTTTATGGAGATAGATTGATAAAAATGGAAATCAATCTGTGAAACTTGGAGCAAGTTTTTCAATGCTTCTCCGCATATCTTTTCAAGGTTGACCTCCAGTAGGTCCTCCCTATTTAGTAGTAAGATTTTAATAAACTTAGAATGGATATCCATAATTTTAAATTTCATTAACATTTCTAGAAAGAGGAAGCAAGATGGAGTCTATGAATGATGCAATGAAGAGAATTTAATCTCAAGATTTAATAGGAAAATTTCGAAGTAAAGAGGACCTTTATAGATATTTGGTATAGCAAGGTAAGTTCTTAAGTAAGATTAATAAATCCATTATAGTTGGATTGTTCTTGCCAACTTAGGAGGGAACTAAAATCTCATTCTTAAAAGCCTTACTTAGTGAAGAGAAAAAGCATTTAAGTCTAATGAAATTAGGATGATTGAAATTCCTAACTACCCTGAAATATCAGTAACAAATCTCTACGATGATGCTATAAATGAGTGATCCAGAAGTTGCTCTCTACCTTCCATCAAAGTTACAGCTCTCTAATAAGTTGCCAGAGAGAAACTTCTTCTTTGGTGTTCTTGCAACTCTGAAACCTGAGTACTTAAATGAAGTTATTTAAGAAGCTCATAAGAAACGCTACAGCATCTCTCCTGAAGAAAAAGAGAAGCAAGGTATTAAAATAAGTGACACCTGGCTGTAGGAACTTCAAAAGCATCCTTTCATCTCAAGTAAGCTTAGTCTTCTAACTTTATAGAAAAACCTGGTACTGCTATATACTTGAAGAGAGAGAAAGTCTCAAGTAAAGCATGAATTGAGTAGAAGACTCTTCAAAGATTTCTAAAAGCCAGACGAGATGAACATAGATCCAGGGGTTGGCACAAAGAGAAGAAACATGGGCCCAAGCAAGCCTTAAGAGGAAGAAAAGAAAGAGAAGCCAAATCCCTTTACGGGATAATTTAATATGTGAACTTATTCATTCTTTTAAATCTAAAACTTATTTATAAACACAAAATCTACCTTCTCTTGCGCATACTTTAGCTTTATCATCGCTGACTCTTTTGCAGCACTCTTTATAAAATCGACTGTATCTATCTTCAAGTCATGCATTAAGTGATAGAGTAGAAGTTTCTTGTCGTGGCTTTTCAATAACCCCCGATATAATTCAATTCCATTAAACTAAGGGCTGTAAGGAACATTAAATGCAGATGTAATGTTTAACCTTTCATATTCCTTCCTTGAGTCTTTAGTTTTATGAACTGATAAGATATCAACTAATAGAATAATCTCTTAAGCAGCGAACTTATCTCTAAGTTATTGCAAGAACTTAATATATTATTCGGTCTTTATAGAGCGAGGGTGAATAACATAAGTCTCGAGGCCACTATCTTCACTGATTCCACCAAGAATAGCATGAGTTTACACCTCAAACTTTTAGTCACAAACTTCTATATTACTATACCTCTTGTACCAAGACCTTGATATAAATGTATTGAATGTAAATACTGCCTCATCAGCGTGTATGAACTTTATATTATGCTTTTAAGACCTCTGCATTTAATCGAATATATAATTTAAATTAGTCTTATAAAATGGAACATTAAAGTCAATCACTCTCTTAATGCGATTGACTGTCTTGTAAGATATTCCATTCTTTTTATATATGTTTGCTATAGATTAAGCAGATATGTGAAGCTCAGGAAATTGGCGATGAAACATCACAGCCCTCTAGGCTAGAGAGAAATGAGCCCAGTATTTAAGAGTCTTATCATTAATAAGATATTCAATATGATGCTGCTAAAATTTTAAGGGTCTCTTAGGCTTAGATTTTTAGTTGCTATCTCTTTAAATTCAATGCTAATAGACAGTGAGACCTCACAGTTGCTGGAGATTTATGGAGTAGCCTTGCTATAGACGTATAATTCAGAACAGGCTTGAGTTATTCACTATATTCATCACATCCATATCGCAACTTAAACAATAAATCTATATACTCACTGTCATAAACTGATCCCAAACCTCGCATATACTCACTTAAATTACTAATATTTAAACATTAAACCCCTACATAAACCCTATTAAAACCCTAATAAAGTATGCCTTAATAGTCTACTTTTATCAATCAAAAACTCAATCAAACTACTGAAAGGGTTTTAGGGTTTTGATTACTGCTGACGACTTTCTCGATTACGCCAAGAATAAGCCATCCCTCCTTTCCTACCTGCCTGATTAGAGCGATTGGCTTCATCTGGACAAGAAGTGGATATGCGATATTCTTCTCTCTTGGACAAAGAAAGGACAAATTTAATGATTCTCGAAGCTAAGCAAAAGAGAATGGAGAGGCTGGACTAGTGTCAAAATATGATTGTTCGTATGAAGCCCGAATTTGTTCAAGCTCTCAACAACTCTCTCTTTCTCGTACAGTGGTAAGCAGTAAGACAATATAAACAATTATAGAGCAAAAGAGAGGATCTGCTAATCTCATCAAGAAGAAATCTCAGAGAAAGAGGAGAACAAGGGGTTGAGGAAGTAAAGGGTGAGGAGGTAGCAATGAGAGGAAGCAAGTAAAAGTACCTCTCTGAGAACAAGAGGATGCGTGATGAACTTAATGGGATGAAATCAACTATCGACGACTAATTGAGCTACCAAGCATTGGTGCTTAAGCTCCATGAGATTGGCATCATAGACAATGAAGGAAGACAAAAGAAACCACAGGTTTACGAGTTCATGGAGTGACAAATGATTAATCAAAACCCCAAAACCCCTTATTGAGGTGTATAAGTGTTTTTATTTGTAGGGAATTTGTTAGGGGTTGGGGTTATTAATTAGATAAGAGACAAAAATAGCAAGCTTTTGGGTCTATTTATGATGAAGAGCACATTGATTTAGTGTTTAAATTGCGATATGGATGTGATATATACAGTGAATAAGTCAAAACAGTACTAAACCACAAGTCTATTGCGCTGCTCTTAAAGCGAAGTCCGTCAACTGTTCGCTCCCACTGTCTTAAAGCAGTATAACTAAAGCAATAATAGCTAAATTATAAGCCTAAGAGATAGTCAAAGTTTCTATAGAAGCATATTGACTATCATATTAATGAAAAAACCTTGAATTATTGGGCTCACTTGTCTTTAAACCAGCGAGCTACGATGTTTCATCGCCAATTCCCTGAGTTGAACATCTCTGCTTAGTCTATAGCCAACATCTATAAACGAAATGATATCTCTTACAAAGGTGTGAATCGTATCAAGAGAGTGATTGATTTCACTCTGCCATTTTACAACAACACATTATATTATATTTATAATTAAATGCAGAGAGCCTAATAGAATAATATTAAGTTTATGCATGCTGACGAGGCTGTGTTTACATTCAACACTTTCATCTAGAAGTCTTGGTATAAGAGGCATAGCAACATAGAAGTATATGACTAGAAAGTCAAAGTATAAACAATGGCAACTCTTGGAGGAATTAGTGAGGATACTAGTTTAGAAACTTATGTTATTCATCCTCGCTCTATTAAAACAGAGAAGTATATAAAGTTTTTAGAACAGCTGAGAAAGAAGTACCCTGAATAAGAGATTATACTGTTTGTTGATATACTTTCTGTTTATAAGACTAAAGAAACTAGGAAGGGAAATGAACAACTTAGAATAACGCCAGTGTTCAACGTACCTTACAGTCCATAATTTAATGGAATTGAATTCTACTGGGGTATACTAAAAAGTCATTATAAGAAAATGGTGCTCTGCCACTTGATGCATGACATACCTATCAATACAGTAGATTTTATTAAAAGCTTAGCGAAGAGAGTAGATAATTATTTGGCTTAAAAGTGTGCTAAAGAAGGAAGAGTGAATGTATATAAATAAGTTTTCAAGTTGAGTTAATCATTATATAAATCACATTTAAAATTCTTTAGAGGGAGCTGGCTTCTCTTTCTTTTCTTCCTCCTGTTACTTCCCTCCTCTTAAGTTTCTTCTCTTACTGCCAGCTCCAGCATCTATGTTCACTGACTCTGGAGGCTAAATATTTGAATAAAGTCTCTTGCTAACTTCATACTTTGTCTGCGACTTTCGCTCTCTGTGAAGCTTGCTCTATTCCTTCATCAAAAAGATGCCAGTACCAGATTTTTCTTAAGAGTTAAACTACAAATCTTACTTTAAATATATGGGTGCTTCTCCAGCTCTGATAGCCAGCTCTTACTTATCTTGATCCCTTGTTTGTCCTTATCTTCTGAAGAGAATCTGTACCTTTTCTTATGAGATTCTTGAATAATTTCTTTCAAGTAATCACCTTTAATTGTTGCAAGTATGCCAAAGAAATAGTTTCTTTCAGGCAGTTTATTAGACAACTACTTCTTAGTAGGCAGGTACAGCGAAACCTCTGGGTCGTTCATAGCATCATCATATAAGTTAGTAACTGATATTTCTGGATAGTTTGGAATCTCTGCAAACTTTACATCTTAAGTTTTCAATGCTTTCTTCTCTTCGCAGAGTATCGCTCTTAGAAATGAAATTTTAGTACCTTCCATCGTTGGCAAGAACAAACCAACTACATAATCAAGATTAGCTACTATGAGTTCATTACCTTGCTGCACCAGGTAGCGATGCAAATCCTCCTTGCTTCTAAATCTTTGAATCAATTCTTGTGCTTGCACTCTTTTCATTGCATCATTCATTGACTCCATCTTGTTTACAGATCTAAGAAATGATAGTGTAGGAATATATTCGAATTTGGGAAATTAATTTAGATTAAATAAATAATTAATTAAATCATTGGCAGTTAAAGTTGTCCAATTTGAACGATCTTGGCTTATTCTATAGAGAATTCAAAATTAGCTGAGACTTTATTATTGCCGGTACTATTTTATCGCATCCCTAGAGCGAGATAACTTCACTTTAATGTGAGGGTATATTTTATTGAATTTAGATGTGTTTAATTAAATTCGAGTTATTTCGCTCTAGGGATGCGATAAAATAGTCCCGCCAATAATAAAGTCTCAGCTAATTTTGAATTCTCTATCGAATAAGCCCAAGATCGTTCAAATTGGACAACTTTAACTGCCAATAATTTAATTAATTATTTATTTAATTTAAATTAATTTCCCAATATTCGAATGTATTCCTACAATATTCAAATTTAAGTTTATTGATTTCAATTATATACCTCTGTAAAACTTACTATTAAATATGGGCATCCTATAGGAGGTCAACCTCTAAGAAAGATATGGAGAAGGTTTTGAGAACTGGTTTCAAACTTGAGAGATTGATATCAATTTCTACTGTTATAGTTCCATATTTTTAAATTTAAATTGGTACGTACTTAATTAGGAGCAGCTCCTAAAATGCTAGTACTTAATTAGGAGCACCTTAAATTCAATCATAAAATCAAAAAAATACCTCCTAAAACAGTACGTACTTAATCAGGTGCACCTCCTAAATCGGTACTTGCTGTAATCAACTTATTATTGATATAAAAAAATGGTTACTTTCTTACCCATATTTAGAGCTGGATTGTCTCTTAGCACTTATATTTCTTCTCTTATACTCTAAAAACTTCCCTTGAAACTTGTATGCTTGCAAAGCTCTCATATAAGCTCTCAGTTATAGAGGCAGTTTTATAATTTTAAATTCAAATTTAAATATGAGCGCTAACATTTTAAGAAAAACAACAGCACTTCCATCAAACTAAATGAGACTTACCTTTGGCGTCAATTAAAAGTGTGATAGCTGTGAGATGAACTCTCATTAGGAACTACCATAGCTATCACTTGAGGTCTCTGTTATTAAAATAGAAATTAATAATATAAAATAAATGGCAAACAAGTGTGTGGGAGACAGAGAGGAGGAGAAAGGTATAATGAAATTCCTATACAAACTGAAGAAGCTGAAGTTTATTTTTGTGAGCTATGTGAGAGAGATTTTGCTCATAAATCAAGCTGGTACAGACATAAGAAAGAGCATAGAGAAGCCAAGCTTACTGTTACTTAAAGGATGATAAAATAGATGGAAAGTATGACTGCTTTGAGTGCCATAAGCAATACTTTCATACAAGAGACTTGAAGAAGCATCTATTAAAAGCTCAAAAGAAAGACATAGAAATTGAAAAGCATGAAATTGAGTTGAAGCTTCTCAACAAAAGAAAATCTAGGGAATATTCTAAAGTGGCATTGCTTGAATTAACTAGTGACATAGAGTGCGTAATGAAGGCACGCAACCAACTAACCTCTGAAATCACAAAATTCATGATAAAAATTCAATACAAGAAAATACCAGTTCTTGCTTAGATAGATTTAGATACTTCTCTTTAAAGCTACCTTATATTTGAGGACTCCTTAGATAAGAAAGTTATCAATGATCATCAATACGCATACAAGGATTATCCTTTCAACTATCTCTTAAGTGATGATAAATATTAGATGGAGTTTACTAACGAGTATCAAGTACTCAATCAGGCTAAGTTTAAAAAGTGTAAGTACTTAATCAAGCTAGATGTTGTTCTCCTTGCTAAAGATCAAGTTGCTTTCAGACTCCCACTCTATGAAATGACCCTCATAGATTTCATTAGTGATAAAAGGAATCATTAGTAGCTTGCTTTGATAGCAACTTAAAGCTTAGAAAGTATAAGAGACCCACATAAGTTAGGCTTTGTTCACAGAGATTTGAAGGCTGATAATATTATGATAAACTTTTCACCTGTAAGTGTGACAATTATTGATTTCAACAGAGCATTAAGGTTGGAAATATCAAGGCTAGGAAGTGTAATGGGAACTCCAGACTAATATCCAGAAAGAGAAGACTGGAGAGACGGAGATTTTTAGTGGGATGTGTGGGCTTTAGCAGCAATAATAATAGAGTGCGATATGCCTCGTAACGAATACTACTCTACAAGATACGAGAAGGATGCTAAAAAAAGAATAAGTTAGTTCATAGAGAAAACCAGAGTCTCACAATCAATGAAACAAATGGCAGAGTCAATAATAATTAAACCAAACCCACAATCAGACATATCGATAGAGCAAATAGAATAGTGGCTGATTAAAATAAACTATAGACCTCTTCCACATGATCCAAAAGGGCATTTTGAGTGATTAAATTAAATACATTTACCAAAAATTCACATTAAACCTATTAATAACCCCAACCCTAACAAATTCACTACAAATCAAAGCACTTATAAACCTCATTAAGGAGTTTTGGGGTTTTGAATGCAAGAATTCATAATAACAATCTCAAAATAGTTCGTTAAAATTCAATTTCAGAGCAAAGGTAATCAGTCAAGCTTGAGATTTATCAACTTAATTTATAACAAGATATTACATTCCAAGTCATTATCTCTTTATCTTGTAGTTCTGACTATCAGCCTGCTTAGGGGCTGAGATTCTTTTCCCACTCATTCTTTTATATCGACTTTTAATTAAAATGTTATTTTTGTTGGGATTGACCTTGTCATAACGCAAGGATAGTTCTGATGAACAGACGATATCACTAAGATCTGCCAAACTTCCATTGCTTGAATCATATTGCTTGGCAGTTGGCTTTTCATTTTAAGTTTAAAGATCCATTGAACTCCTACATTCTTAGTTTAAACTCCTATCATTAACTGACCTCGCTTTCTTCTAATGTTTAGTCTTGCTTAGGGCATTAAATTTAATCTTAGGTTAAGGCAGGTCATTTGAATCAATCTCATCTTCATATATACTTGCCATTGAATCCATCTTTACAAATACCTCCAGGAAAGGCTCTTAATTATTCAAGGAATTACGATTTTTTTGAATATTTGGAGCCTTTGACTCCTCATTTTAAGCTTTGACACTTTAATCTTGATCTTCTTTTTCGAGATTAGTTTAAGTGAGAATTGCTGCTTCAAAATCACCTTGACCATTTTCAGCTTACAGAGCTTATTAACCTTTGGAATTTGGACTGCCATATCTTCCTCACACCATTACTAATAGCTCAGGATAGTCTGAAGAGCAGCAATCTTAATATGAAAATCATTCTCGACCCATTACTGGTGCATTTAAATCACTTGCTCGGGTGTTTATTTAGAGCCTTGCTTGTAAATTATTTGTTTGAAAGTACCCTTGCGGTGCAGTCTCCCAACCCAACTAAGTATTTGCTCGGTAGATCTACTTGGAAAAAAAACATCAGCGACTATCAGAAACAGTCCAACGTTAAACTCGATTTCGTGCGATGTTTTCAAGTCCGTGCCTTTGCCTTGATATTCATTGAGCATAAAGACTCCATGGAGACCTTCCCCATTTTACTCGCAAACATTAAGTCAAACTAAGCTTCCAGTTTTGTCTCCTTCAGGTTTTTAATAGGAAAGAATCGTAGTTGCTGAAATCTTCGAAAGCAGTTCTCGATAAAAGTGTAAGAGTGTGAAGCTACGATGATAACAGGAGTGAGCTTGCAATAATCAGAATCCATGCTGTAGATTCTCTAGCAAAAATCAACGAGATTAGTTTTCACTAATTCCTATTCGAGTTTGATCCTTTTATCTCCAATCATGATGCTGAGCTTTGGAAATATCCCCTCTTAAGTTTTGAAAGCAAGAGAGAGGCCATTTTGCTCCTTGGCAGTAAGGCTCGAGCCAGTAAACCAAACCACTCGTGTAGCGTTCATGGAAGAATCGCAGAGTGTTTTCCATTTACTTGACCTTTCCCTAAAAAAGATCCAGTCATACTCATCAATCATGACGATTGATTTGCATCATATCATTTAAAAGTCCTCATTATCTATTATGTACTCCAATTGCTTTTGCGTCATATAATATACGCCGTCCTTGTTCTCATACTTGTTAAAATTGACATTAAGACCTAACCTAGTAATCATAGCTTCAAACCTTTTCTCATCTCACAGTATCAGGTGGTCATTTTTTTCTTTCTTGAATACAGATTTCTGGAACTCTAAGCATGAAAAGCCGCCAATGTAGAGCAGAGCAAAGTCTTGCCGTTGCCACTCCAAAGTTTAAAATGTGAACCGGAAATCTTCCCAAGTCAGGAAGTTGAGGGCGAGCTTTTGAAGAGTGAGGAAGCTAAAGCCCAGTATTTCCTGAAGTCTTAATTGCTGGTTTGTTTACTGAAATGCTTTGAAGTACATGTCTATGTAAAATTCTACTACAGACTAAGAGTCTTTGTTGAGCTTTCTAACTAAGTCAGTAATCGCTTCTTTTCTTCCTCTGTAATATCACTCGTCTTGTTTGGGACGTTTAAGAGCTAATTGAGTTTCGTAAAGTCTGCCTGATGGCAATTTTGAATGATGTCTCGCCTTTATCTCGCTCCCTTTTTTTGATAAATGTACGCAAGGTTCTTTCTTAGATCTGATATCTCGTCCAGCTTTGAAACCCAGTGAGGATTCCTCAGTCTTAACTCATGTGATTTCTATGAGATATGAAATAAAAAACAAAGTCCCACTTCGAAACGAAAATTTTACTAAAGGTGTGAATGAAGTTATCCAGCTTTTAATATAGAGTTGCACTTGAAAGTTAGCAGATTTGAATGAAGCTTGTTGAGACATAGCAATGTGTTGGGAAACAGCCTAACTGCTTACGAATTAATCTTGAACTGCTGAAAGGTGCCTATCATCAGTGGAATGATGCCTATGTCGGCTTTGTCTAAGTCTGCTAGTTCATCCTACAGCCTTTACAGGCACTCTGGATCGTTAATGAAAATGTAGATTGATAACCCCAAAAGCCTGCTCGGTATTTGGTCATTAGGCTAGAAGAATTAGGGAGCTCTTAAGAATGGTCTCATCAATCTCAATGATTTTGTATAAATAGTAAAGCAGAGAATAGAAAGCGGCTGGTTTTTTATTTTAAGGCTCACTTCAGCTCTTTGATTTATTTCATAGATATTCCTGAACATGTCTTCGTACAAGTTATCCTAGCAGGCTGATTTAAGATTCTAAAGAAACTCGAGAAGAGCTTTTTAAGATTTTTAGGTACCCATTATTTCTAAAAGTTTTTTGAGTTTTTTTTCAGTTTCAGCAACTTATATATCTGGTAACGCATTCTCTAATGAATTTTCATTTGCAAATGAGTAAAGCATTCTACTTGGATCAAGAATGACAGAGATTTATAAATCTAGTTCATGTTATTTAAAAGTTCTTGTTCGAGGGTAAGAACTTCTGAATGAGTAAGTCAAATAAAGTCTTGCAATTTAGAGTTTCTTTACCATTTATTATTAAAGTTGATGTCATGCTTAGTATTATTTCCTCTTAACTTGAACCCTCACTGGCAACTTGTTTACTCTATTAACTGTCTTGCTATAATTATTATTAATTCCACCTCCTTTTTGCATATAAAAATGTCTAATATCCTGTTAAGTTAGTCTCTGTATTAGGTTTTATTCCATTTTTTGGTAGAGAGTTTTAAAAGAGTTTTAAAGTTTTGACCTAAATATATTCCTCTATAGAAGAATCAGTTGTTTTTGAAAATGCTTACATATTTAATTAAAGTTAATAGTTTAATATTATATATATATTTTTCTATATAATAAGCATATTATTTATAAAGAAGCTTCATTGTATTTTGTTGTGAAAAAAGTATATACATGGAAATTAATCTCCAGGCAATTTATGTAATTTAATCCTAATCTAAGATTGGAAATAAAAAGTTATACACTTTTTAACTCAGGAGGGAGGGGCCTATTTATCAAAAATAAACTGCTCAAATATATACTTCTTAAAAGTATTTTAAGGGGTTAAATAGAGGTAGAAATATAGCTTTTACACTATGTAGTATTTGAAACGATGTGATGTTATTATAGTATCTGCTGTCCCATAAATAGAGGGACTCACAGCCGATTATTTTCTATAGTATGCTGAAAATAAACCATCATTGCTGATATTTTTGCCAGATCAATGTATTTAGCTCAATTTCGATAAAAAATGGATAACAGATGTTCTTCTTTCTTTGGACACAAATGGGGTAAATGAAATGATACAAAAGGCTAAAGAGTAAAGAAGAATTAGATTTAAAGAAATTTTGAATATTTAAGTAGTAGTATTTATTAATCAATAATTAAGAATTCTTATAATTATTTTTTAGAAATATTAGTTAATTTGACGAGCTAAGTCGAAATTGATTTTTTTGACTCAGCTCGTATAAATAAATTAGTTTTACTTTTTATTAATAAAACCCCAATGCTGTTATTTACAAGATTTGGGTGACGTATTAAATTAATCAAGAGTGAAATATTATAATAATTGAATTTGGTTGCTTTAGTAATTTAGTAGAGGGTGTAGTAGTAGTAGTAGTAGTAGTAGTAGTAGTAGTAGTAGTAGTAGTAGTAGAGGCTATTCTACTAAAGCTACCAAAATGACGAATGTGATATTTAATTATTATAAACTGCTACCCCTCTAAAATAATACTTTAGAATCCTTAAGAAAGACACGAATCCAACAGATGAACCCCCTACTACTCGATATTGACAACTCACCATGCGAGCAAGACGACCCATAGTTGCTGGAGGACCCCTCAGAGGATCTGCTGCTCGATAATCTTGAGTTCGTCGATCCCCTGCTCACCAAGACATCTTTCCAACAGCGCCTTGGCAATCTCTTGAGCAACATTTAGACATCTAATAGAAGCCGGGGAGCACTCTGACGAGTGGTCAGCAGTATTCTTGGCTCGCGCTCCACGCTCTCTTATTCGACATTAGTGGACGAGACCTTGAATGGGGTTTGTAGTATTGGGAAGGAAGATGGCGGCCGCCATATTGGATGGTCTCACGATGATTCGACACATTACCAAACCATGGGAAATATCTTGGATCCCACCACGGATGTCTCAGCACCTCTATTAAGGTAAGATTCGAGCCTTAGTTGCTAACACCATATGTAGGGAAGGAGCACAACGTAACCTATTACCCAAGCTAAGCGATCAGGGGGCGAGTCCCAGCAATTATCTCAAGAACGCCTGCTGTCCAGATACCGTTGGCTCAGAGCCGCCAAGCCAGTTGGCATCCTGAATACTCATGAGTAGCCAAAGGCACTAAACTCTTATGCCAAAGCACGAAGCTCTAGTGCATTGCGCCTTAGTGAAATTCATACTACTCTAGTGCTAAAGTGTATCAGAATAAACTCTTCTAAATCAGGATTCTAGGCACCCTAGTCTATGACAGTCAAACTGGCCTGTTTGGGGGCAGCACTCTACATGCGTTGGCTTAAGGTGGCATGCATTAGGGCACTCACTGCATGGAGCCGACTTATAAGGACTCTGAGGGCCGAGTGACTTTGAATATTCCAACTACCTGGCGTCATCAGCAAAAGTATACCCTTAATAATCTTTGTCTGGTAAACAGCTGCCTGCTCAGTTATTTGTAACTCTCTAGCTCAGGCTGCGCTCTCTCGATCGAAGTAAGCTAAGACTATGGTGGCTTGCTAAAAATCGTCGAATTCGCCTGCGACAAGCTATCTGTAAAATTCAACGATTTGAAAAATTCCATGTGAAGTTCTCCTGAGCTTGACATTCTGATTGCCTCCCACTAACTAAGATCCAATCAAGAATAATGAAACTGTAGACAATATCATGAACCGAGATGCTGATAGAGACAAGAGACCTCCTGTCAATAAGCAAGGAAAGTCAAAGAAGAGAAAACATCCTAAAGGGATTCACTAAGGACCTGGCCATGCTCATGCAGAGCTCACCCCACCTCCCCATTAAGTTCTTGCAGAGATTCAAGGCCTCCATCTCCCAGGACACCGTGGATGTGTTGATGAAGGAAGCATCGAAATTCAGACCAAAGGATGGAGAATGAGCAGAGATCAAGGACCTGGACCGGGAGGGGCAAGATCATCTAAAGACTTTGAGAGAGAGATTAGACAATTTGTGAAGTGAGTTATATGATTATAAGTTTCAAGTAATTGCATTTTGATTAATTATTATCGTCTACAAAAAATTGTAAATAACAGCATTGGGGTTTTATTAACTTTCATTTAATTATACCTAATTATATTATTTAAAAGTAATAGTTTTAGCCAATAATCATAGTATAGTTATACATTTAACAATTTTAATTGGTTACTTTATTGATAAGATTTAATATAAGTTTAGATCTTAAAAATGATTTTACTTTTAATTAAAACCATATTTCACTTTTGATTACAACTATTTATTCCTTATGACTATTTTAATAAGCATAACTATTTTTAATATTATATGAATAATATTAGTTAAATATCACTTATTTTGATTATTTAATCATTCTTTGGATAATCTAAGTAATTTCTCTAATTGGATAGTTCATAAAATAGCATTGTCCATATGATACCACAATTTGCAGAAGCTTTAAATAACTCTATCACATTTAGTGGTAGGTGGATTAATTGATACTTTAGTAAATAAGGGAAGGTCGGCTCATCTATTAAAGCAAAATTCCAAAAGAAAGTCAAGACCATCAGAATAGCAAAAATCAAAGCTTAACTCACTCTCACAATCAAAATCAAAATAGAAAATTATGGACCAAAATAAAAGGGTGAGGGACGAGATGAGTAAAATGAAAAATTAAATTGATGGCCTCCAGAACTATTTATAGCTTGTGATGCACATCCATGAGGGAGGAGTTATTGACTAGAAAGGCAACCCACTTCTATCAAATAGAATAATAATTTTATGATTTGAAATGAATAACCAAGGCTCATTTAATTTAAACTAACCAAACTAAAATTTATTAATCTCAAACTTAAAACTTTTCTAATTAATATTTATATAAATTAGCTCAAAAGTTCTTGATTAAATTCATTTTGAAACCGCTTAAATGTTTTATTAAATTTTCTTAGAGTTTAAGTTTTTACTTCTCTACAAATAATATTACTTCAACACTATTAGAAGTAAATTTGAGTACCAAGACTATGATGATGCAAAAGTCACAAATTCTTGAACACAAATGAATTTTTTTTATTTTTTAAGAAATTAATTTTAGATACAGTATGTTTGTTTTTATGGTCCCTGTCTTTACAATCATAAAACAATCAGTTCATGAGATACTATACCCAAGCCATCTAATTTAGTCTTTTCATTAAATTTATATAAGAAAGCTTAAATTCAAACTTATATTGATGCCAATTATAGTTTTAATTAATTTATTATACTTTGTTATAGTTTACAGAGTTTGTTATACTTTTTAATTATTCTAAATTTAAACAAGCTTTTTAAAAAGTTTTAAAAGGAAATTTAAAGTTAAATTAGAATAGGGGTTAATGAATTAAAAATAGTTAAATTCTAGAATCAAAGAGAACTTCCTCAAGATTTTACTACTAAAAATAATCGTTGCCAAAATAAGTAACAACAACTTTTATTTAATTCAGAGAAAAATCAACATATTTAAAATGAATGCATGAATAAAAAATAAATTAACAAAAGGTATATAAAGACAAAACGAATTAATAAATTATCTCTGATCAAGAAGTACCTCACTATACTGCAGAGTTCTTCAACGGAAAACAATCGGAAGAGCTTAAAATGGAAGAACAAAAAAATAAGATTTTGTCCTCTCTGAAATAATAAAACATACTTGGGAAAAAAATTAAAAAAGATGTAAAAATACATCTCTAATAAAAATTTTAAAAGGAAGTATTATAAGTCAATAGGAACTGGCTCATCACTACTTTTAATTCCAGAAAATGTAAAAGTTGAAAAAATACTACCATAAAATAAAGTACTAAGAAATAAGTCTAAAAATTGTAAGATAAAAAATTAAGTAAACAAAACATGGAAAAAACAGAAAATAAATCCAAAGACTCTAATTCAGTTAATTCTTCAGATAATGTTCAAAGTGATATAAATATAATTAATATGCCTCCAATCATTAGATTCAAAATAGTTACTGACAAGCTCAGAAGATTTTGAACTTGAGTCAGACTCTACTTTCCCAGAATTAAATTAAAAAGAGCGAGTAATTAGTAAACAATTCACATGACTTACTAATGAGGCAATGGCAGAACTCAAACAATATTTGTTTACTCAACTACCAGAAATATTAGGCAGCAAATTGAATGAAAATTTAAATGAAAAGAATTTAGAAAACAGTAAGGATTTGTAAAATAAAGTCGACTTCATTGATTTTGAAGTTACTCAAAAACTAATAGCTGATGGAAAAGTTTAAATACAAAATAATTTTTAGGTTTTGGTATAAGACATAAAAACTTTATCACCTACAATAGGGTTAGCATCCGTTGAATTATTGGCTACTTATGTGAAAAGATTCACAGAGAAGTACAACAGTTTGAAATAGCTAATCAATGAAATCAAATTTAAAGTGAAAATTTAAGCTAGCAAGTTAAGAAGCTTGATAAATTAATGGGGCAATGTTAAAAAAACGAACGAAGAGAAACAAATGGAGCTGTAATTAAATTGTAAAAATATAATAGAGCTAGTTAATGCAATTTTTAAAGAGCATTTAAAGCAATTGAACAACAACTATGACATCATAAAAAATAATATGAAGCAAATGAATAGTAGATTAACGAGCATCGAAAAAGCTGATTTAAAGAAAAATATGGAATAACCTAATAACCAAGATAACCAGAATGGTTAATAGCAATCGGAAAGCCAAACTATGGCACAATAAAGTATTAATATTTAGAAACTAATTTCTGAATAAGAGTTTATCTAGATAATAGGGAGATACAATTCCCATAATGATACTCTAAAGGTTGCTCAGATTCTTAGACACTAATTTTTGAATGAAAAAATTTCAATGAAGTTTATTTTGATAAAAGAAAATAAAAATATTTGACTACTTACTTTATAACTTAATATATGAATTTACTTACTTTCAGTTACTAAATCCTTCTCAAATAAATTACTCAATTTTACATCATGGGTTTTGGGGTTTATCTTGTCATTTGAATGTTCTGTTTTCTGGTTTGGCTTTAGGATTATCTGCTATACCACTTATCTCATTTAACTAAAATATTTTTTTATCCTTTAATGTAGTATTATTTATTTTAAATCTTTGTCTCCTATGTTGTTGAGGAATTCAATTATAACATAAAAAAAATCATACAATATTGCTATAGAAGTCCAGATTTCCTTCATAAAATTGACATCTATTTATTTTCTTTCTCTGAAATATCATGAAACGACTTTAAAATTTTTTAGTCCAGAAACCTAAAATCTCGAAAAACCATTAAAATCTACAATTGCTTCACATAGTGGTTATTTAAGGCTTAAACTAAAATAATGCATCATCCCCAACTATGATATATTTTGTAGATTTATAGAGTTGACGTTGAGAAATAGAATCTTAAAAATATAGGGTGTACGAGAAAAAATTTTGAACTATAACCTCATCAATGTCATTATATATATAAAATTGTTGATAAATTTAAGAAAAATTACAAATTTACTACAAATTAAATGATTTTTTATTCACTTTAATGAAAATAAATTATTGAATAATTTTTTATTTTTAAAGTTATTTAAAATACAAAAAATAAATTTCCTTTTGAATGAAAGATTTTAAAATATAGTTTTAAAATGTCATTTAAAAAAATAAAACAAATTTGATAATTATCAATCTAGTGAATCATTACAAAATCAATAAATTTATATAAATTTAAATTTATAGATAATTTGAATTTGTAGTAAATTTATCATAAATTAATATACAAAACATGACTTTGAAGAGGCCATAAATAGAAAACAATAGCTCGCACACCCCACGTTTTAGTAGCTAATATTTATGATAAATAATAGGGAAAATAGACAATTATAAATATTTTATTAAGACTAATAAGGATTCTCATTGTAAAAATCAAAAATAGAAATTTAAAAACATTTTAATCATCAAATTAAATAATATCAATTGGCATCATATCTCCCAATGAATCATTTGCCTAAATTACTCCTTCAGTTCTACTTTGAAGTTTGTATCTTGCGTTATCTCTGCTCTTACCAGCTTGGAGTTTTATAAAAATATAAATTCAGATATTTATTTTTTAACTTACATTAATTGTGAGTGATTGAGTACAATCACCTAAAAGATTTTTCCTTTCTTTAATAGTCTTATTCTAATATTTATAATTATCTATATTTACTATTATATATCATAATTATTCAACTTCAAAAGCTCTTTTAGAATAAAAAATAAAAAGATAAACTTTATAAAAGTTAGGATAATTACCTATTGACAAGACTTCAAATTTATATGTATATTGCTAGGGAGTATTGAAAAAGCATTTATTTTTACACTCAGTGTAATGAATAAAAAAGAAATAATAGTTTACATGATCTCGAAAGAACTCGAAATTCGTTAAAAAGATTTTCTGTAAATTTAATGACATATCTACGGTTATATTTATATCAAAATTTAATGAGTCAGTGTCAAAACACTGCTAGGGCCAATGCTCGAGAAAACTCGTAAGTCTCAACTCTGCAATTTTCGAATTTAATCATTATTAATGTCGAGTCTAAAGTTTGACGAATTAAAGTTATGTTTTCTGAATAATCAAAGTGCGCCTCTTGCGATCACAAAAGTTTTAATCATTTATAATAAATAAATCCACCTAGGGTGCAAAGACATAGAGTAAATTAATATACAAATATTTTTAATTAAAAACATTGATCTTTAGCTTTATTTTTTTATAATAAATATTTAAAGGCTTGTATACTTTTGGAAGAAGTTGCATCTCTTTACAATTTTTTTTTGTAAATTAAATGACAAAAACCAAAATTTTTATTATGTCAAAATAATGTTTTTTAAACTTTGCTAAAAGCAGTAAACAATGACATTTACATTTGTTATATTAAGAGTAGCGTTTTTTAAATATTTTATCTTTAGTATAGATTATTTTCAATGCCATTATTTAGAGGGATAGCATCAAGATACATTTCTTTGAGCAAATATATTTGTATCTTGTAGATTATTATGAATCTCTTTTGCCTATTTCTTTATTAGTAAATGCTTGATACTTTTTTTTTCAAATTCTGTAAGAAATTAAACTTTGCATTTAAAGTAGCAGATGAATAAATCTTGAATGCGAAATTGTATTAATATTATTAATGTTTATTTTTAAACAATACAAACCTGGATACTTAAATAATAAAATAATCTGAATAAAACAGTGAGGTCTAATGAAAACAAAATAGAAATATTTTTCCTTAAATATAAACATATTTTATTTACATCTCATCAATTTCTTTAATAAAATACACTTATACATAAAAAGAGCAATAAAAATGTTTCTTAAAAGGGGAGTTATAATTTTTATTTATAATGTAACAGCTTAGTTAGTTAGTTAATCACTTAGGTAAGTTTGAAAAATAAAATAAAAACTTTTGGAAACTCATAGCGTGTGAATCAAAGTAATTCATTACTTCTCGTGATGCTCCTCTTCTCTAGCGCTCTTTAATTCTTCTGGTTTAATGTAACAGCTTATTAGATTTTTGACCCCAATTTTAACTAAACCCTATAAGTTAAAATTTTAATAGAATTTTAAAATTATAATTTTTTTTAAATAAAAAAATTGAACCTATTTAGCCTATTATTGAATAATAATAATAATAATAATAATAATAACAATAATTAGATCACATTGAGGTCTCTGGGGACCCCCGATCTTGTTTGCTTTTTAGTGCAAATAAGGGAAAAGCCCTTTCAATATATATTAAGAAGAAATAATTCAAAGTTTGATCATCTTCTATGCTTCTACCCATAGTGGGGGGAGCGTTTGTCTTTCTTTGAGTTATCTGATATCTTTTTCCATTAACTCTCTGTGTCTCGTCATGTCAGGTAGGCTTAGATTATTTGCATAAGCTTTAGCAATTGTTACCATTAAATTATTTTGAATCAGGAAAACTTCTAGTTTCTCATGATCTTTCATGATGTAGTTTTTATGTTTTATTTCCATAAGTCTTCTTTAGATTGGTTATAGTCTTACTCTGTCTGATTTATATAGGTCATCTACCATTCTAAGTAATTTCATCATATTTGATTCTAAGAGTTACAGGACTGCCTTTGGTTGTGCCACTTAAATGTATTAAAAACTATCAACCCATTTATCTTGAATTTGTGCAAAGAAGGACTTAAGTTGAATATAGTATTAATCATCTATTAATTCGAAAATTCTAGAACTATTTTCAGAGTCAATTTAGATGTGTTCATTGACATTGTCGTATTTTACCGTGGCATTTCTGACCTTTATTGATGTTGATTATTTTGGTTGCTTTTGTTTTGAAATATTTACTTCACTTTATTTTCTTTCCTCCATAATCTGATTGTGAAATAGTTACTATTGAATAGTATTAGTCTAAAGTATCTGGCCTATAGCTTCAATAGAAATTTTTAGTTCTTCTTGATCTTATTTGAGGGTGTTAGTGTTAAGTAATATTTCTTGCTTGATTCTTGTGTTTGCATTATCCTGACTTTTTCCAAGCATTCTTGTCACTTTATTGGCTATGATCTTTGTGGATTATCTTTACTCCTCAATTAGATGTTTTGATGTTTAATTAAGTGATTGTTATGAATCGATGATTTAATCAATTAGTTCTATCCCTGTCCTCTTTTATTAATTAGAGTTTTGTTTTTAATAACTTAAAAGTTATTATTATTAATTAATTTAATTACCGATCTAATTATTTGTAAGGATTTCTGTTAAGTGGGATGCTAATTTCTGTTCAGTATGTATACCGATCTAGTGCGTCATTGAGTGAGATATCTATTTTGGAGTTAGGTTGGTTCCTTATTAAATAGTAGATTTGTATAAGGACCTCTAGAGTTGCTATATAGTAGTGAGAAGTAACTGGGTGGTGATTTGGAGAAGAAGAACCTATTCAGTTGTTCCCTCTGGTCTTCCTATATCACAAAGAGTAGTATATATTAACTCGTCGATATCTGCTGTAGATATATGTTCTTCTATCCTTTTTTGGAAAACTTTAAAGCTCATTAACTAGAGCCAGGTTTTCTTTAGGTAAGAGACTTCCATTTTATTGAGGAAACAATTTGTTCCTTGATCATTTAGCTTTTTTAGTGTAAGAGATACCTAGTTGATTTTTGGAAGGTTATCTATTTGAAAGATGAATGCTTGTGAGAGAAGTATTGAAAGCTTCTCGAATTATTTGAAAGTATTTTTGAGAGAGATTTGAGACGGTTCCATAGAAAGAGTTTCGTATCTGAAACTTTTAACTTTCTAGTTTAATAATATAGCCTATTATTGAAACTTAAAAATTAAAAATAGTATAGAACTTGAAGAATTTGAATCAAAACCCCAAAACCCTTTCAGTAGTTTGATTGAGTTTTTGATTGATAAAAGTAGACTATTAGTGCATACTTTATTAGGGTTTTAATAGGGTTTATGTAGGGGTTTAATGTTTAAATATTAGTATTTTAAGTGAGTATATGCGAGGTTTGGGGTCAGTTTATGACAGTGAGTATATAGATTTATTGTTTAAGTTGCGATATGGATGTGATGAATATAGTGAATAACTCAAGCCTGTTCTGAATTATACGTCTATAGCAAGGCTACTCCATAAATCTCCAGCAACTGTGAGGTCTCACTGTCTATTAGCATTGAATTTAAAGAGATAGCATCTTAATTCTAAGCCTAAGAGACCCTTAAAATTTTAGCAGCATCATATTGAATATCTTATTAATGATAAGACTCTTAAATACTGGGCTCATTTCTCTCTAGCCTAGAGGGCTGTGATGTTTCATCGCCAATTTCCTGAGCTTCACATCTCTGCTTAATCTATAGCGAACATATATAAAAAGAATGGAATATCTTACAAGACAGTCAATCGCATTAAGAGAGTGATTGACTTTAATGTTCCATTTTATAAGGATAATTTAAATTATATATTCGATTAAATGCATAGGGCTTAAGAGCATAATATAAAGTTCATACACGCTGATGAGGCAGTATTAACTTTTAATACCTTCATATCAAGGTCTTGGTACAAGAGGTATAGTAATATAGAAGTTTATGACTAAAAGGTTAAGGTATAAACTCATGCTATTCTTGGTGGAATAAGTGAAGATAGTGGCCTCGAGACTTATGTTATTCACCCTCGTTCTATAAAGACTGAATAATATATTATGTTCTTGCAATAACTCAGAGATAAGTACGCTGACTAAGAGATTATTCTGTTCGTTGATAACTTGTCAGTTCATAAAACTAAAGACTCAAGGAAGGAATATGAAAGGCTAAATATAACACCTGTATTTAATGTTCCTTACAGCCCTTAGTTCAATGGAATTGAATTATATTGGGGGTTATTGAAAGGTCATTATAAGAAATAGCTGCTCTACCATCTGATGCATGATTCAAAGATAGATACAGTCGATTTTATTAAGAGTGCTGCTAAGAGAGTCAGCGATGAGAAAGCTAAAGTATGCGCAAGAGAAGGGAGATTTTGTGTATATAAATAAGTATTAGATTTAAATGAATGAATAAGTTCACATATTAAATTTGCCCGTAAAGGGATTTGGCTTCTCTTTCTTTTCTTCCTCTTAAGGCTTGCTTGGGCCTATGTTTCTTCTCTTAGTGCCAGCTCCTGCATCTATGTTCATCTCTTCTGGCTTTTATAAATCTTTGAAGAGCCTCTTACTCAATTCATGTTTTACTTGAGACTTTCTCTCTCTGTTTAATTTGCTGCGCTCTTTCATCAAGTATATAGCAGTACCAGGTTTTTCTATAAAGTTAGAAGACTAAGCTTACTTGAGATGAAAGGATGCTTTTAAAGTTCCTACAGCCAGGTATCACTTATTTTAATACCTTGCTTCTCTTTTTCTTCAGGAGAGATGCTGTATCGTTTCTTGTGAGCTTCTTAAATAACTTCATTTAAGTACTCAGGTTTCAGAGTTGCAAGAACACCAAAGAAGAAGTTTCTCTCTGGCAACTTATTAGAGAGCTGTAGCTTTGATGGAAGGTAGAGAGCTACGTCCGGATCACTCATAGCATCGTCATATAGGTTTGTCACTGATATTTCAGGGTAGTTAGGTATCTCTATCATCCTAATTTCATTAGACTTAAAAGCTTTTTGTCTTCACTCAGTAAGGCTTTTAAGAATGAGATTTTAGTTCCCTCCTAAGTCGGCAAGAACAATCCAACTATAATGGATTTATTAATCTTACTTAAGAACTTACCTTGCTATACCAAATATCTATAAAGGTCCTCTTTACTTCGAAATTTTCCTATTAAATCTTGAGATTAAATTCTCTTCATTGCATCATTCATAGACTTCATCTTGCTTCCTCTTTCTAGAAATGTTAATGAAATTTAAAATTATGGATATCCATTCTAAGTTTATTAAAATCTTACTACTAAATAGGGAGGACCTACTGGAGGTCAACCTTGAAAAGATATACGGATAAGCATTGAAAATCTTGCTCCAAGTTTCACAGATTGATTTCCATTTTTATCAAACTTTCTCCATTAAATTGCTCCTAATAATGTTTAATTTTTAGGAGGTCCTCCAAATTAAGTTCAAACTTTATTAGGAGTTAGATTTTAAGGTTAAAACTTAATTAGGAGCATATTAAGTTTATAAATGTTTAATAACTTTATCTCCAAATTAAGTTCAAACTTGTTTTGGAGGACCTCCTAGAGAAACAAAACTTCATTAGGAGTATTTTAATTTACTAAATGTATAAAATTCTCATAAAATATGTCAACTTACAGTTTTTTATGGTTAGTTCATTTTCTTACCTCTCAGCAAAGAATCTATCAGAGTGTCTTATACTCTCCTATTTTAGTTTATCTAGGTATATTTTATCATTATTATAATAAAATATATCAGAAAACTAAAATGAGCGCTCACCTTTTGAGGAGAGCGGGTTTATTTGGATCATGTCAATAAAGTTATCATTCCGGCAACCAAGAAAAGTAGAGACCAGAGACGCTTGTACTTAGTGGGAGCCTACTTATGACATGTTTGACCATTCTAGCTTTGAGATTTAAATTTAATTTAAGTAGGAGGTTATCATAGAAGCTGTGTAAATTGAGGAGGAGGTTAAACAACCCTCCATAGAGCATTAATAAATACCAGCCAAAGTTGACTATTAATGCAAAGAATGCAATAAAGTTTTCCCTTACAAGTCAACTTATAAGAGACACTTGAGAGATATACACAACGATATGCCAAGGTTATATCTCAAGCATTAAAAGAAAGATGGGAAGTATGTCTGTGAGTTCTGTGAGAAGCCATATTCTCATACTAGAGACCTCAAAGTGCACTTAAAGAAAAAGCACAATTAAAGTTTTGTCTTTATTCATGAACCTACAGGGAATAGATTCCTCTAAAAGAGAAGATCAAGAAACCCAGTGGAGTCTCTTAGAGTTGAAGTCTAGAAGTAAGTCAAAATGAAGAAAGCAGTCAAGAACTTTCCAGTCTCTGAGATCAATAAAATCATGGTTAAAATAGAGGCAATGAAGATTCCCATATTAAAAATTATTGACTTAGATTCTTGCCTAGAAAGCTACCTCACTCTTGAAGATAAAATAGAGAAGAGAGTCATTACTGATGAATAATATGCTTACAAGATATATCCTTTCAATTACTTCCTTGCTGATGACAAGTTCCAAATGGAATTTGCTAATGAATATTATGCTCTTTAAAAGGCAAAGTTAAATGAGTGTAGGCATATCATCTAGCTTGATGCTATTTTACTTGGTAAAGATCATGTAGCCTTCAGGCTTCCATTACTTGAAATGACTTACAGAGAATTCTTATCTGACAATAGATGTCAGAGATAAATTATCTAGATAGTATAGCAGATAGTTGAAGGGATTGAAGAGCTTCACAAGCTAGGTTATGTTCATAGAGACTTAAAGCCAGAGAACATCATGATGAACTTTCAGCCTCTTAGAGTTTATATTATTGACTTCAACAGAGCTCAAAGAGTGCAAGCCTCTGCATAAGGAAATGTATACGGCACTCCTGGATATTTCCCAGAGAGAGAGGATTGGAGAGATGGAGACACTTAATGGGATATCTGGGCTCTAGCAGTAATAATAATAGAGAGCGACATGCCAAGAAACGATTACTTTAGCTGCAGGGGTGAGAGAGATTCTAAGCAAAGAATCAAACAATATCTCGATAAAAATAAAATAAATGGAGGTCTCAGAGAACTTGCATACTCAACTATTATCAAGCCAAGCTAAGAGAATTAACAAACAATAGAAACAATCAAACATCAACTTAGAAAGATAAAATTCAGAGAACTGCCACATGACTCTAAGCTTATGTTTGTGTGAAATATTTAAAAAACTCGCTTGTTATACTCACTTAAAATACTAATATTTAAACATTAAACCCCTACATAAACCCTATTAAAACCCTAATAAAGTATGCACTAATAGTCTACTTTTATCAATCAAAAACTCAATCAAACTACTGAAAGGGTTTTGGGGTTTTGAATGCGAATATCCCTGGGATGCTGAAAAAATAATTATATAATTATTATCCTCTATTTTTGTCTTAATAATTATTTTGTATCTAAATTATCAAGAAAGATTGATTAGTCTAGTTTTTATAAATTAGTTTATAGTATGCCTCTGTATATTGAAAGAGACTTTATTCAAAATTTTTAAAAAGATTTTTGCCAAAGAGGATTTAGTTTACGTCATTAAGATAAACATCTTTAACGGAATCTAAATTATTTACAATCGTGGCACTATATAGTAAAAGTATCTATAAATAATTAAATGAATATTGTATTATCATTTTTATCTTTACATCTTTTAGGTTGAGTAGCTTTAAGCAAATTATATAATATAATGTTATAACATAATTAGATTTAAAGCCAAAGATGTATATTAAAAGTTAATTATTTACTAATTTAGTTTGAATAAGCAGTTATTTCCATATATCAAATGCTATATTTCAACTAATTAAAGCCACTATAATTTTTAATTTTAACTCCAACTAATATATTTACAAATATAAAGTAAATCAAATTACTATGATGAAGTTCTAATTTCTCAAAGTTTAGGAACATAAATATTTTTTATAAATCTACTATTTTTAGATTGCTCTTATTGTAACAAATATTGAATAAGATATAACTTCCCATAATATATAAATAAAAAAAGGTAAAAGATTTTGAAAATTGTTTTTGTTAATACAATTAATCGATTTGGGCTTAATGTAATTAAGTTTTAAATTTTTAATTAAAATAAATTAAAAAATAAGAAAAATTAATTATATGTATATTCATAAAATTCCAAATAGTCATATTTTTATTTTAATATATTCCGCAGACCCTCTGCTGAATCATTAAATTACTATGAAAAAATTATATAAATTAAACTATAAAAATAAACAAATAGAATAAATGAATTTGAGTAAATTCTTAAGAAAAGTATTAATATAAATTAATAGAATATATAAGTCATTCTAAGATTTTATAGTCATTAAAGACTTTAGGTTAAAATATTTTATGAAATTTATTCTAAAATAATAGGCAGAATAAATAAAAATTTGATTTATTAATCATTATTTACCTTTTAGTGTGTTTAGTGATCATTTTTTTTATCAAAAGTCCAGATCCTTTCAAAATTTTAAAAATAATTATTTGATTCTTATAATTCTCATTTAACAAACCTTTTATTAGCTTTGGATGTTATCTTTTGATATCTACCCAATAAAACTTTACTATTGTGAAATAGGATTTCACTGTAAAACGATAAAATTTTATATAGTTCTAATTCCTTTAGTGCATGTATAAGACTTGCTTTAAAACATGACTTAACCCAACTAAAGTCAAAATTAGACAATTATTGGCCTAAATCCTTTAAGAATTAAATTTAATCTGGTTTCTCTGTTCTGGACCTTATATTTCTTTTTATATAAGAAAAGCATTTTTCGATTTTCGATAGGGGCTAGATCAGAATAGTATGGGCCCAAGTACATGGCAGGGACCTGAAGAAATCGAAATTTTCTTGTTATGTATAGGCTTTGATGATAGGTTGCATTGTCTAGAAGTAAAATCATGTCAGCTCTCCATTCATGTCTCTTGCTATCCAGATGAGAAATGAGATTTAGTAAGTAGTTGAAGAATGTTTCACTATTTGTCCTCCCAATATTTAATGAAAAACAAAATGAGTTATCACTTCCAATTGCTGCTATAATGATAACTCCATGCATCTCATTAACTTGTCTGAATAATTTCTTTAACCTTTCTAGATCCAACTTTTTTATTTGTAATTCTATTATTGAAGACAACTCTCATCAATGTTAATCAAAATCTTCTGAGATGAAAGATATCAATGTGAAATTCCGCTGCTATTTATCCTAAGAGTAAGCAGTTTATAAAATTTATTCTTTTATCAATTTGGTATACCTTTTTATAGCCATACCCTAGGCTACTTTTTAATATTCTTCTTAATTTTGAACAAGATAATATACAATTAAGCTTATCTTGAATTTGATTTTATAGCTGCTTTAATGATTTAATTTAATCCCCGGTAGCATGAAATTATTATACAATTGTTTAAATGCATCTAACTAAACCTGGATTATTTAATATTCTGGTATTATCTACATCTTAGCTTGAAAGAATTTTTTAAAGTTTGTATCTATTAATATCTATAACAGTTTTATTAAGCATAATTTTTGGCACCATTTTAACCGAATAAAATATTTACTCTTCTTTTTTCAATCTAGGTTTCACTTATTTTTTGAATACTTCTTCCATGATTTGCTAGTTCTTATATTAAAATTTTAATCAGAAAAGATTGTATATTTTTGCTTACAAAAAATTTCCAACTTTTTAAGTATAACTAGATATTATTTAGACTTGCCTCTTTAAATATATCTGAAGCTTCACTGAACTACTATTAGTTTAAATTTTATATGAACTCAACTTCATTTGAAAGGTTAAATACTTAATTTTTAAATGACTGAATCTCTTATGAAATTAGTGCCCAAAAAGAGTTAAATCACTCTAATTAGTATTCACAATCCTTTTTGGATCTAAAATTACTGTTGGATAGACTTAATTGTCAATTAACTTGCACAAGTCTTCTCAAGCTTTAATATTTATATCGGTTCACTTGTTATATCATAATATCATTTGAGGTTTAAACTTTCTAATAAATCAACTGGGTTGATTGTGATAATGGTTTTGAGTCATCCTGAGAGACTTATTCAAATTACTCAAATCACTGATTACCATCATCTCGCTCATCACCGATTTCGTGGATATTCGAGTACCTTAAATATATTCTAATATCATCTTGTTGAAATTCTAACTTCTTATACTAGTCTTTATAATTAATTAGAGTTAAATAGCTATAGTGAGAATTTTTTCTTTAATAAAGTATTATTAAATTAGAACTGTAAGAAAAAGAACCAACCCGGCACGTCAACCTAAAGAAGGTTAGCCAGTAACTAGTTTTTAGGTATAAACAACCACAGTTCAGTGATGAAGACACAAATGAATTACTTAATTCAAATGAAAGACTAAGGGATAAAAGAGTCTTATCAGTAAATTAAGAAATAGGATTCGTCAAAAAGGCAATCTCCGCGTTGTCCCGACTTCTTCAAGAAAATGATTCAGACTCAGACGTTGATATCTAATAAGGCAAAAAACACGTGTTCAATCTCACTCCTAGATACCCTCCATCCCCATCAGAAACTGACCAGATTTTTTATCAGAAACTAGAACAAGATGAGGACCTAGAAAACTTTGACAGTATCATTGAATACCTACCATAAGCCATTAAGAGGACTACACCATAAGATATATTTGAACTAGACCAGAAAAAGAGAGGAGGAGGAGAACAAAACATAACTAACTCCACCACACTAAAAAACATAGGTTTTAATCTAACTCCCCACTCACACAGATGACAAAAGTCCTTTAACAAAAAAGCCAACGTTCACAATAAGATTACCAACAATTCAAAGAAGAAGTAAAAAACTGGGTAAGCACTATGCACCCAGAAAGAGAGAATACTACTTTTCCATATATGGAACTAACCTGACTAATGGCCCGGAAATGAAAATCTACAGCTACAACCATATTATATTGACAGACTAGCTACTATGCCAAAAAGCTTCTATATCAAAAGGACCATATAATGGACCTAAGCAAGTACGTCATGGCAAAATATGAGTTTGAACCTAGCTACCGACAGAAAGTTCTTAAATAAAGAGAATATAGTGAATTAAGAGTAGATTTAGATTTTAATTAAACATGAACTGTATTAAAAGCATTAGTATTGTCTAAGGTTCTTGCTTAAAGACCTCATCATCATCGTCTTGATCATATTCTTAAACTTTTCTTGTTATCATCGAATCTTTGAGAAATATTCACATCTTGTTCCTTAGCTTGCTGCTGTCAAAGTCCCCTGTGTTACTGGTGCTGCAGTTGAAACCTAAGCCACTTCTTGGTTTAAGAGCATCATATTTAGATTCTTGCTAAAGGAGAAGACTCCATTATGTTTAGCCAAAATATAATTATTTTGAGATATTTAATAAATTTTATCATCCTGATTAAAACTTTTTAAGTTTTAATGCTTTAATATATGTGATTAAACTAATAGGCTTAATTTATAGAGAAATTTCATTAAAGATGTTTTTTTTTTAATTTTAAGATGTTATTTATTAATTAAAGCTCAGGATGATAAAATTTATTAAATATCTCAAAATAATTATATTTTGGCTAAACATAATGGAGTCTTCTCCTTTAGCAAGAATCTAAATATGATGCTCTTAAACCAAGAAGTGGCTTAGGTTTCAACTGCAGCACCAGTAACACAGGGGACTTTGACAGCAGCAAGCTAAGGAACAAGATGTGAATATTTCTCAAAGATTCGATGATAACAAGAAAAGTTTAAGAATATGATCAAGACGATGATGATGAGGTCTTTAAGCAAGAACCTTAGACAATACTAATGCTTTTAATACAGTTCATGTTTAATTAAAATCTAAATCTACTCTTAATTCACTATATTCTCTTTATAAGAAATCTTAATTATTATAATAATTTTTATCAACCATATTTGGATCCAAGTCAGTGATTCCTAGAGAAGTTATCCCATGGTTAATAGTATAACCCAAGGAGGGAACACTTCAAACAACTAAGAGTTCACTAACAGAAAATTAACCACTAGCCCCTCTCATATAAACTATAATAATATTCGAATTGCTAAAAGGACTATAGAAACAAATTGAGTGGTACTAATCTATTCTATAGTTCCTATAAAGAATACACTGACCACAAAAGTAGTAAAAATAACCCTTAAGATAACGACAAAATTTATTAATATTTATTAAGAATAATAAGTGGATCCAAATATCTAATAGAGGCTTTACCTTATTACTAAATTAATAAATAATAATAATAATAATTATCGCAAAGCTCACAATACCACCAGCCTAGAACGAAATGGAACTTGACACAGTTTATGACCAAAGATGATTTTAGCTCACCACAGCTACCACCAAGTACATAATACAAGCTATGTTCCACAAATTCAATATTAAGCACATTCCAACTGGTGTTCCACACAGTGACTGAGATAATCGAACAAGGGTTATACATAGGAGACTGTAGTGAACAAACAAGATTCGTCAGGAGAATACTTGAAACCCACTACATAATTAGAGTTACTGAGTATAAGCCGACTCTCTACAGTTTGAACCAGGTTTGAACTTATTATTACTTAAAAGGGCTCGTTCCTTACATATATTTAACATATATATTCATTGGGGGGGGCCTTGAGCCCCCGATGAGGATTAATTATTATTTATATTATTATTATTTAATAAAGTCTTTTATATAAACTAAAAAAGTTTACATTTTATCTAAAAATTAATAATTATAAAAAATATTTATTATTAATTTATATATTTCATACTAAAACTAGTCGTGATTTCGATATTAGTCAACAAAAATTAAGAAACTGAAATGAACAACCACCTTCAAAAATTTCATGTAAATTAAGTCAGAGGAAAAAATTGACAGTAAAAAGGAATTATATGGCTTCTTATGCCAAGAATGTGGAGCATATTTACCAAAAGTCAACTGAACAAATATTAATTTTTTCAGGAGTATATTGAGTAGTGTGAAAGAGGTAAACTTTGCTTAAATTAAAACTTATAGTATTTGATAAGGTGTGATGTGATAGTTGCAGCTGTTCCTTAGATTGAGGGGCTAACTGGGGGACGATTTCTAGAGTATGCACTTCAAAAGCCCAGTTTGCTTAAATATCTTCCAGATTAGGTAGATTGGCTCCACCTCGATATGAAGTGGATTACCGATGTGTTACTGTCTCTCGATACTCAGGGCATAAATGAAATGATTTTAAAGGCTAAGTAAGACAGAAAAAAGAGACTCGACTAATCGTAGAACTTATTAGTGCAAATCAAGCCTGAATTTCTTTCGGCTTTGAATGACTCTCTTAACTACAGTGGTAATATTTTGATTTTATTGAAGTTTTGTAGTTCATAAGGGGAGATATGCTTCTCTGATCAAGTAAAGTACCAAAAGAAAAACCAGACAGCCTATTTAAGAGGAAGAGAAAATTCAAGAGTCAAATATCATTATTGACAAGAGGAAGTTTCTGGACTAAGACAAGAGGCTGAGAATTGAAATGGGCATGATGAAAAACAAAATTGAAGATCTGCTCAACTATAAGTACCTTGTCTGTAATATAATTGATGGTCAAGGGAATGTCTAAGCTATTGACCCTATATAATAGAATACTGAGTTTATGATTTGATATTAATAATTCAACTTAAATAAATTAAAACCTTGATCACTAATAATTAAAAATCTTTTAACTTAAACTTATTAATTTAAAATTTATCAATTAAAATTAACTGTAAATTATAGACTTATACTTAAAGTGAATATAAATTGATATCAAAATATGCTTATTAAAATCACCATAAAAATTGTTGAAATAATCATTGTAGAATGAAGAAGTTTTGATTAAAAATTTCATGCAATACAAATATGCAAAGTTTAATTCTATAAATATCATTATGTTGATAATTACAGTTATTCAAACAAACTAATTAGTTGATAATTTAAAGTATTTAATTAAAGACTTTCTTATTGCTTTTTATTAATTTATCAGTCAAAACAAGCATTTGTAATTTTAATTCATTGTTTATTAATTTTAATTTACTTTTTTTGTTAAAGTTTGTTTGAGTTTGTTATAGTTTGTTATACTTATAATCAAATTAAAATATTGATGACTTTCAAAATAAAAATCTCAATCAAATTAATTAAAGTCTATTATTAATCAAGGCATCAAATTTCTAAAATTAGATAGTAATAACTCAAGAAGAGACTCCTAAAAATAACAGATACCAAAATTAGTAGCCATAATTATTATTTAAGCAAACCAAAAAATAACCTAAACTAAATAAAAGCATGTATAAGAAATAAAGTAGATAAAACCCCTCTTAAGATAAATAGAGTTTAAAATGTAATTTTGATTATGAGGAGTCAAATTTCACAATTGAATTTTTCAATGAAGAATAATTAGTTTAATTAAAAAATGAGGAAGAATAAACTAAAATTTAGAAATATCTGAAATAGTAAGACATACTTGGGAATAAGACTTAAAGGGTTGTTTAAATTCAGCTCTAAAACGAAATATGAAAAGGAAGTCTTACAAAAACATTGTAATTGGCTAATAATAACTCTAAATTCAAGAAAGAGCGAAAGTAGATGAAATACTTCCTTGAAATAGACAGTTCAAAAATAGGTGTAGCAAAATTAAGAGAGAAAAAAGTAACTAGAAAAGTAAGGGAAAAATCCCAAAAACTAAGCCATTATTCGATATCAAAGAATTCTTAAGATCAAATACAAGGTTATATAAAGCCTAATTCTGGGTTTTAACCATTAGATTTATAATAACTACTTACAAACACCTAAAAATTTTTGTCTATTTCAGATACAACTTTTCCCGAATTGAATTAGATAGAGCAAGTAATAAGCAAATAATTTACAGGAGTAACTAATGAAGCAATCAAAGCTATGAGACGATAATTGCTAACTCAAATTCCTCAAATATTAGGCGGTGAATTATATGAGAAGATAAATTAACTAATTTAGTAGAATTATAAATATCTGAGAAATATTAGCAGATTGTTATATTTAATCAAGAAGATAAATTAATTGAAATGAAGTTGAATGAAATAGAACTTCAAAAATTAAAAAAATAATATGCCTATTAATGTTTCGTGATAAGTAGTTGCATTAAGACTCATGAGTTTTTGCTACAGTAAAATAAATTTCCTCATTATTAAAGATACCTGAAAAGACAATAAAATAAAAAATAAAAGGGGAAAAATTAGCAAAAAAAATATTAAATGGAATAAAACACACTTTACAGATTAATGATTAGCTTATCTGATTTCTAAAGTTACTTTGAAGGAATAGATGATGCTCTCTATTAAATATAACTATAGTTTTCCATAAACAGTTTCCAAAATAAAAGTTGTCACCAGCGACTTTACATAGAATTTATATAAGTCATGGGATTAGATTTAAGGAATCTAGGACTGGCTATAATTTGACGGAATATAAAAGACAACTATTAAAATAAGATTTACTAAGTATTAAAGACAAATTAACTAAAATCAATAGTAACAAATATAATATTGTCAATTTAGATGAGGCTATATATAAAGATCATACAATAACTTATAAAACCTGGGCCCATAAATATACTAATTATACACTATTTAAGGAAGGTGCTAAATTGGACACATTGGCTGCTGTGATTATCATTAGCTCTAAGTTTGGACTTGAAGGATTAAGAGTTGTGCAAAAGTTAATTATTATTGATGATCTTTTATAAGGAATTCATGAATTAAATACAAACTCTGAATCACAGCCTTTGACAATATTTCTTGATAATCTAAGAGCTCATCACTCCAAAATATTCAAAGAATAGGCTAAAGCTAATGTGTGGGAACTTTTATTTAATGCACCTTACTCTTCAAAGTATAATTATATAGAGAATGCATTTTCAATAGTCAAAAGTGTATATAAAAAATAGTTATTCAAACATTAGTTTAAAATCACAAATAAAAAAAAATTTTTATCAGTTGTAAAATCATTTAAGTCAATTAATATAAATAATTGTAAAATGAGCGAAGAAAATTGTTTGAGTTTACTTAAGTAAAAATAATTAGTTTATTTAAAATTAAGTAAATTGATAAAAAATTAAGCATACATAAATATTTATTTTATTAATCCATTTGCATCCTTATTGCTAGAGGACTCCTCATTATCGTGTTGTCTTACCTTATGAAGATGTTAAATTATGTTTATCTCATTGTTAGCTATCTCAAAGGGCTTTCGTTTTTCTGCTGCTTTCGACCTAATGCCTAAATTTTGAGTATTGAGAGTGCTTTACTCTTCTTTTCTATAAAGACATAAATATTTACGTTAACTTACTTGAAAAATGAGGGACAGACTGTATTTCCCTAAAAAACTTATCTTAATTGACTCCCATTTTTATTATTCATTTAGAATCGTATTTCAAGCAGCCTACTGCGACATAACCATTTATGTCAACCATTCATTTTTTATTGTTCCCAGGACTCCAAAGAAAAAATACTTGTCAGGAAGATCCTTGACCTCATCATATATACCAAGGTGCCTGCTGAGCCCTTAATCTTGCTTGAAATATTTGAATATGTTCACGACACTGAGTTAAGGATAGTTTGGTACATTGACATAAATAACTTCTGCTGATTTAAGTAGCTCTTTGCGAGAAGCCAGAACATCTTTTATGAATTTCATGCAAGTCCGCTTATATGAGGAGCAGATGGTATCCCACTATCATGGTTAAGCGAAGATGACTAACGTGAATACTTTAAGTGATTGTATGAATCCTGCTTAGTATTTGGGCTCCCATCTAAGACCCTTGAATTTATGTTCACGATATTTTGTGATGACTCCATTTGAATTTTATTTATGTTCTTATTATTTAATAAAGTTTTATGCTAGGTTACTAACAAATGAACGATATTTTAATTTATATAAATTTAATTGGATAAATTAAATATATTGGTTTTAAATTTTAATGTGAACATAATTAAACAGCTCGAAGAGTTTATACAAACTATTAAGAAATTAAATAAAAGTCAAAATGATTTTATGATTTTGTTATCTTGGGGTTAAAAATTATAAGGAAACAAATTCTATAAACATAATTAAATATATTATTTTATGTCACATAATTATAAGGAACCTTTCAAAATCTTTTCAGGAAACTTTCATCATTTATAGAATTTTATCACGACTCCTTTTCAGAAACCTCTCAGATTCTTTACAGGAATCTTTCTGAAACATGATTATTTATGTATACAGTAGATAATTATATTTATAACTTTTGAGTTACTTATATTTAATAGCCTTATTATAATTAAGTAAACAATAAATAAATATGAGAAATAATTCATCAAGTTAATTGCCTTTATCTAGTGATGGAGGTAAATAGAGCGAGAAAGACGATAAATCAAATTTAGATAAAGTCAACGCTTCATAATTAAGTTTAGATATATTTATAAAACCAATAAAAAGAGGCGATGAGGAATACTAATAATGCTATTCTAAGGGGCAATAGAGGAGATCACCTCTTGCCGAGAATAAAGCCAAGAAACCCAAAATTCTCATAGAATGTTAATTATGTTCACTTGTTTACACATCTCTTGAGCTTAAGAGGTACATGCTGGTACATCAAAGAGAAAATGGAAAGTTTATTTAACTAAAACTACGAGGAAAATATCCTTGCCTTAATTGTTTCAAAGCAAAAGTAAAGTCTCAATTTTCTTTAAAAACTAAACTTTCTATTCACTTAAGCAAACACAGTGAACAAGAAATTTTGGCTGCTGGTTATTCAAAACTAGTAATCTTACATAATTTTAAAACTTTTAGATTCTTAATTAAATCATCAAAGCAGAACAAAGTCTAAGAAATAAAAGTATTTTGAGCAGCGATTAGGAGGAATCAAAAAGTGAAATCATAAAAATTAAAGGGTATGAAAAGGATTGACTATGTGATTAATTATAACACTCAAGCTAAAGCTTTCAAATTATTCAAACTAACTCTTCCAGTAAATCTATGTTTATTAGTGAAGTAATTGAAAGATAAAAGAATACTTTAAAAGTACAATTGATAGGGTCTGTTAAATTTGAAACAGCAATGATTCTTGAACTCTCAATTGACGCAAATATTCTATGTAATGAGAAAACAAAATTTAATTCTATAGAAGGTTGTACATTAACTCCAAGAGCTCAATAATATCTAGAACTTGACAATTTTCAAATGAAATGAATTCAAAGTTATGCGACATATTCAGCTTTAAGTTCAAAACTACTAAGACAAAATTTTGGGTGTATTTTTTATTAATAAGCAATTCAAAATAAAAAACTGAACTTTGATATATCATTTGAATAACATATAGAAACTAAGCTTTCCTAATAATTAATAAAGAATTATTTACTTTAGATAATACATGCAGTTGAAGAGCTTCACTTACTAGGCAACATACATAGATTCTTAACTCCAAACAACATTAAAATTACTTTTGGCCAAATAAGCTAAAATTTTCTTAACAAATTATAGTCAATCTTCATTTTTAGAATAGAGATCCTTTGCTGTAGCCATGCCTTATATTATTAGCACTATGTGGATTTAAAAGAAATGGAAAAATGCGATTCTTGATAGGATGTTTATTTCTCAATTGTCAATTACAATTAGAAAGAAGATAGGGAAACAAAACTTAAGATAAACTACTAACGACTTTAGGGAAATGGCATAGATACTCAGAATAGGCAAGAGTTTTTAAAATTATAGTGAAAATATTTTAGATTATATTTGTTCAGATTTTTCTAAAGTGCATTCTTTATCATAGTTATAGAAAATAGTAAAATAGTATTTTTTAAACTGATTCATTAATTATATCAACCTCCTTATTTATCTCAGATTTTTATAATTAATGAATAAATACTGAACTTATAAGCTAAAAATGATAAAATAGATTTCTTAATGATTGAGCAACTTGTCATCGAAGGAAAGGAAGAAATCTAAAAGGCTTTTTGGATCCTTGTAACAGATATTAAAGACCTATCACATACTATTGGCGTGGTGTCTCAAGATGCCCTGGCAAATCATGTTCGAAGATTTACTGAGTTGTATAATTGCCTGAAAAGACAAATAGATCAAAATAAAATTCAATTTTATAGTTTATAAGATAAGCAAAACAAAGTTGAAAAGAAATATTTTCTTTCGTAAAAATCAATAGAAGATAAATAAAAAGATTAATAATTAAGTTATAAAAGAATTATAGAATAAGTAAATGCCATTTGTACTGACCATTATAAAATAAATGAATAACAATTTTGACATAGTCAACAATAGAATTAAGCAATTAAATAGCAGAATTACTACACTTGAAAAAGCCGATCTGAAATCATCATGGAACAATTCAATAACTAAAATGGTTAATAATAGAAGTCAAGTTAAACAGAATCAAAGCAAGGTAATAGAAGTCAATCATAAATTTCAGATTAAGGAACTACATAAACAATATAAAAATTCAATGCTTAGAATTAGTAAGTCAAATTTATTAATGTTTCAGGAAAAAATGAATTGTTCGAGAATGAATCAAAGAAATTCATTTTGATTTTAGAAAATAATTATTTATATATGATTAATAGTCTTATTATATAACGTCACTTACTTCTATTTACTTAAATCCATTCAACCATAACTTCTAATTTTAATTTACGGGATTTTGGGTTTTATAATTAAATCTTAAATAAAAGATTACTCTGGCTTAAGAGTTCTTAGATCACCAAAGAAAGTCTCTCTTTTGTAACTTTTTAGATATCTTGTTTTTATGGAAGTTATTGAGCAACATCTGGATCACTCATTGTAATAAAATATAGGTTTTAGTGATATTTTATTATGGATTTGATGATTATAATTTTTTTATATATAATTTAAGTACTTTGAGTTAATCATTTATTTTAAATTTCATTAACTAAGAGAAATATTACATTTTATAAACAAACCTTCGCCACTTTTTTATTAAAAAATGGGGATGCTTAGGATTTTTATTAATCTTTTATTATTGATGTTATATTTTATTAATACTAGCTATCAATAACATCATTTAAAAAGATTTAATGTTAAAATCTACTTTTTGTCTCTCATAATTCAGGATTTTAATATGAAAACACTTATAAGAAATCCTTTTGGATTTAGTATATTCTAAATGGAATTAGAATAGTTCCTATTTCTTGATGTTTAATTATAGTTTTACTGATTACTATACTTAAATATATACTTACTTAAGTTTTTATAATTCTTTTTTGAATTATATAGATCTATTAGGATTTCTAAAATTTTTAAGGATTTTAGAATATTAAACTTAACTATAAATATTATATACTTTTTTGTTATATAATGAATTAATCAAAAGTATAATTAATTTTATTTGTTAATATATTACACACTATATATTTAATTTAAGATATTCAAAAAAAAATTCTCCAAGCGTCGTCACTTTAAAAATAAGGGGGGAAGGTTCAAGAAAACAATTTTTAATATTTATTCTAAATGGTTTAAAGTTTTTCAATGCTTAAATTGTAAGATCTTTGTTAAAAAATATTAAAATTTTTAAAACGTCACGTTTATGATAAATTTTTTGTGTATCTGATTTAGTATATTTATTTATCTTAATTTCATTTTCATACTAAATGTTTTTATTGTTACTATTTATAATTATTAAAAATGAGATTCTTTTCCTTTATAAGTTGATTAGAATAGTCTAACTCTTATTTATAAGTTAGAATAATGGGAGACTTTCCTTGCTTACCAATTATATATATAAATATCCACTTTATTTCTGAATTTCCTGTTGATTATTAAGATTGAATTCTCTTTATTGCATAATTCATAAATTATATTGCTTATCTCTCTCTTTTTAAAGTTTATATAATTTTAATATAAATATTATTAAAAACTTTCTTAATTTTACTAATAAATATATCAACATGAGGTTTAATAATAATCACTAAATAGATATACATTAAAAAAATTGGTCAAAGAGTCAGATCTTAGATTCCATTATTATAAAAATTTCTTCAATAAATAAAATTTAATAATCAATAATTTTAGGAAGTGTTCCGTTTTACTTAGTTTATATAAATTACAAAAGATTTAAATCATAAGTTAATTGGTAAGTGACCCAGGACATAGTTAAAAATTTTAAATCGAAACAAAGATAATTATTAAAAGTTAGTCCTTCTCCAAAATAATACTGCCCAATCCTGCGTAGTTGTTATGCTCATTGAACTTAAAAATTTATACTAGAGTGCAACATGCTGGATAAAGCAGTCAAAAAATTTAAAACCTCATCCAAAAGATGATCAAAGACAAGATTAAAGGAGATAAGATGATAGAAGATATTGGCAATAATAGGAAAAAATTTGCAAATATTTACAAGCACAAATACCCCATACCAAGCAATTCTTAAGAACTCTTAAAAATTCCTCAAACTAACTGAAGATGAGAAAAAACAATATATTGTGTAATCGATGAAATCACTAAATAGAAAAGGTTCGAAGATATATTAAATGTTGTCATGACATCATGCAGATCACTAGTAATTGATAGTATTTTGAGTGAGTAAATAATAAAATAGAATAATACTATTGACTCGCCAATCAAAAGCATAAAGCAATTGCATGGCGAAGAAGAAAGTGATATGTTTCTTAGAAACTCGGTTATATAACTTAGTTAAATTGAAATACATAAAAATAATAGTTCTAAAGGGAGAAAGCCTTGAAAAACTTGCCTCAAACATGCAAAACGATGAAGGTAATAATATGAATGTTAGAAAAGCCGTTATTGATAAGACTTAAAAAGGGTTTAAAAATTCATTAATTAAATTAATAAATTAAAATTAAGAAGCAAAGATGATACAATAATTAACTGAATTAAAAAGGAAATGATATTATAAAGAATGCAAACAAAACATAAAAGCTATCAGTACCACAGTAAGAAAATAAAAGAATAACCAGGGAAATATATAATCAATCGATGAATAGACCAACCAAACGTAAAATAAATGCTAAATAAGAAGTGGGAAGGGTGAAAACCATAAATGCTTAGGCAAGAAAAGGAATGAGTGTTAACCCAACTTAATCATGGTTTTAACTAATAATTGCAACAACAACAAAAATAAGTTTCCTTGACAAGGAACTTGAATAATCTTGGTAAAATATGAGGCACCCATAACTGAAATCATTGGAGTAATTTTTAGGAAATCACAAAAACTAGAACACAGAAGAGAAGTAAAAATTAAATATGTGTTCAATAATGACAAAAATGAAATTGAATAGTCAGTTTGTAATATAAAATAAATGGAAAAAAGTGAAGCTACATGTGAAATTCAATCTGGTACCTTTATACCCTCTAAAAGAACTAGAATTAAAAAAGAGAATAAAGGTAAATGAACCCATAAAGCCACTATAACCTATCTTTATAAGTATCAAAATTAGAAGATGATGTCAAACAGAACACTCATGATGAATTAGATGAAGAATAGTTCACAGACACCTATGATTCTGAATAGGAATATCATAGTGACTTATTACATGGTGAAGAAAACAATGATGAATACCATGATTTAGATGGCAGATTTAATAATTTATTTGAAAGGAAAAAATCATCAAAGTTCCAAAATGCTAGATAATTATATACAAATCATCAAAAACTAAATGAATTGACTGAAGAATATTAAGAATAAACAGGTGAACTGCCCCAAAACATTAAGAGTAGGAAAAAGAATGGAACCCATTTACTTAAATCTAAAAGGTGAAGATGGAAATTAGAATATACATGAGGAAAACCCTGTAAATAGTAGAGATTAAGGTTTAGTTTATCTATTCTACAGCAGCATTAAAGAAAGTGACTGAACACAGGAAAAATCTTAAATTATACCAAAGTAACCAATTAATTATTATGATTCAATAAATAATACCAATATCGGCATATATTAAGAAATATGTGGAGCCTTAGCTCACTTGGACTATTATTTACCTTAACTTTAAATAGTTTCTTAAAAACGCTATAACATTATTCTTCGAGAAATGAGAAGCAGGGAATAAAAAATTCTATGATAATTGCCTTTTCAAATGCATACTCACCAATTTAGATTAATTTAGCTATCTTTCTCATTTTTATATTTTATGAAATAGAACAGCAAATTAGATAGATATAAAAAAAACTAATATAAAAAATGAATTAGGCAGTAAATATAATGTTTTATATTATTTAAAACAAGAAGAGATAAATTTTTGATGCTAAAGATTTCTTTGAAAGAAGATAAATATGATAAGTGAGAACCATAAAAAAAAGAAAAGAAATAGAAAAGAGAATTTCTATAAGGGTTTATTTTATATAGCATAAATATAATTTAATGAAATTATAAACTTTATATTATGTTAAATATAAGCGTTATGTTTAGCTTTTCATGTGCTTTCATTGAACCTTCAATTTGGCAAGCTGATAGGTTAACAGCAAGTATGATGATCTTTTAGTCAACATATTTATCTCTGAGATATTGATTAAATTTACTTTGAATAAGCAAATAATAAAAATTAATATTCAAATTATTTCCAACTAAAATAATGGATTAGATCATCAATAATTGTTTTTAATATTTACATATGGTAAAAAAGTGGGGAAAAAGTAAAAATATTTTGATACTTTTGCCCCAATTTTAGAGTTTTATAGTTATAAATATTCATATTATCAAAAATAATTTTAATTAAATTTTATCATACAATATTATTGTGATCTAACTATATATAAATTTATAAATTAATGATTCAAGATCAGTAAATAATATAGAACAGAAAAATCTGTAAATTTAATATTCGTTTTGTAGAAAAATTATTATGTTTATATATTTAAGTATTTTAATGACTCTAGTTGATTTCAATCAGATAGATAAAATTGTGTATTTCAAATAGTATCAATAAAAAACTGAAAGAACAAAATAAGTCATTTATATATTTTATTTTTTTCATCATCAATAATATTTGTCAATAATAACAGCCATAATTAAATTAATGACTATTTTCAATTAATTGCTTTTTTATATATTTAATAAATGAGTTTTACTTTAACTCCTATAATGCAAGAAATTTTAATAATTGCAAGAACTTTCTCTGTTATTCAGTCTTTATTTGAGCGATGATGAAAAACATAAGTCTCGAAGCCAATATCTTCGCTTATACAACCAAGTATTTCATGAGTTTATAACTAAACCTTTTTATCTTATACTTCAAAATAACAGATCAATTCTGTCAAGACATCCCCATTAATGATTTAAATGCAATTAAACCATCTACATCTTAAATGAATCTAATATTATAATGTTAAATCCTGTAAATTTGATCCAATCTATAATTTAAATGTAAACTAATAAAATATAGCAGTAAAGTCAGTGAGTGTCTTCATGAGATTCACTTTCTTGAAATTTATTTCATTAATTTTTTAAATGTGGCAATATACTAAAGAGAATTATTAAACCCAAGAAATTAAAAATAAAACATATTAGCTATCCAGGTGAGAAAAAATACTTAATACTTAAGCGTTCTAAAATAGATAGTAAATATTCTGCTGCTAAACTTTTAATATCTTTTTTATAGATTATAATTAAATTCATTTAATTTTCAATTTAAAGCTAAGGAATTTAAAACTCATAATTGAGTTTATTGGAGAAGTCTTGTGAGTTTTGTAATTAAGAAATAATCAAGGCAATTGTTGACAGAAATAATTCGCAATTATAATAAAATTGCTAATCATTCAATATTAAACAATTCTAATTTAAATTTATTGAGGAAACCCCTTGAAAAGATGATTAAAAGTTAGAGTCTATCCAATTCATCTACGAGGATTCTAAGCAAATGAGGCCACTGATTTTATGTAAATCAAATGTCGAGAGGTTCACTTCTTGTTCAAACCTATTTCATAATGGTGCATTTAATCAGAGTACCTAATTATCAATAAGGAAGGATTTCAAATTTTTTGAGAACGAAAAAATTATAAATTGTCAATACTTTAATAATAAAATTATAAGACATTTTATTAACGTTTTAATTAAATTTATTAAGACATTATGTAAAAGTTATATAAATCAGATTTTTATTGTAAATATTTTAAATACATTATAGAATAATTTTAAGACCTCTTTAATCTAATCTATGTCAATAATCCTATAGGCTATATATTCTTACTTATTTGAATACCTCTTCTATTAATAAAATTCTTCAATAGTAAAGCACCTTGCTACCATGAGTTAATACCTTGTCTTATTTTTCTATATCACAACTTAGATAGTTGATATAAGATATTTGTCTATATTTATTCAAAATTTTGCATATTACTCTTAAATAGTATATAGTTAAACTCTAGAGCACTGTGTAAGCTCTATAAAAACTATCATATAGTTTATTAAAAGTAAATTTTTTCTAACAAATATTCAATATAATTACTGATGATGTTAATAAGAATAATAATATGATCACATTGAGGTCTCTGAGGACCCCCCCATCTAATAAGCATAGTTGCTTGTAAGGGACAAGCACTTTTAGTTAATTTTTGGAGATTCTCTCCGTGTATACTGAGTCTTTATCTTCTTCTTTTTCTTCCTCTTCTTTTTCCTTTTCCTTTTCTGTGGTCTACCTTTTCTTCCCTTTCTCTTCTGATCTAGGATTTGAATTTAGCCGCCAGTGTCTTTCAATTTGAATTGAGTGTCAAAGTTTCTGACATTAATTGAGAATTACAAATTTTTAGATGTAATGGGTTCTCTACATCTTGTGGTGACTAATAGTGTGAGATCACTTTTTAGGAAATATACGTGTTTTTGTAGACATTTCACGTAAATTTCCACTTTGTTTAAATGGTCATGGTAGTCTGAACTCACTGAGATGCAGCTTGCTTCGTTAGCTGTCAATATTGGAGAGCCTTAGAAATCCAAGTAAGTCTGCTGGTGTGTTTACTGCTGAGTTTTTTTAATCTTAAATATATTAACCTAGGACTCCGTCATCCATATTGACTGTTTTGATGAGCTTGTTGTAGTCTAGGTTGCTGTAGATTGCAGTGAAAGCTTTTGAGTATCTCTTGATTATTTTGTACATCTGACTATTAATTGGGTTCATCCATATTGAAATGCACGATTCTCTAGTATTGAATCTTTCTTGTAATTTCGTCTTAGTGATAGAATACATCTAATAGTTGGATCCAATTTAATAATAATTAATTATTTATTTATTAACTTTCAATTTAATTAGGATCCATATTTAGTATAAAACTTTGATTTTTAATTTCTTATTAGCTTCCTATTTAGTACTAATTAAATTCCGTGACGTATTTGACATCAATTGAATTATAGACAGGACGAGTGAAGGAGTTGTTTAATGAAGTCTTTTTCCTACTCTAGACTACTATGTATGTAGTAGGTGTGTTTATTGGAGCTTTATTGATATGAGATTCCTTAGTCATATTCACCATATCTCTGTTTTTCTTCCACCGAACTCCAGTCTTCCTCGTTGGTGTTTTTGTTTACGGAAGGTTGGTCTTCATCTATTGTATAGTAGACTTCACTTTCGTGGTTACTATACCCCTTTGGGCTACTCTCCACTTCTACTGGTGGTGAGGCTGGTTTTTCTAAGTTTATAATGCTTAGTGCTTTGGTGAAAGTTTATTGGGGTTTTATGAATTTATTGTTGATTGATGCTAGTCTAAGCATCTATAAAAGTTTTTAGGTCTATAGTTGAACTGCTTCAAAGTTGTTTTTCTCCTCAAATTTTATTTTTTTAGGTGTAGTTAGAACTGGTAAACTTTTGAGAAGCCTTTTCTTATGATTTTCCAAGCAAGTAAGTATATAATTTCAGGTAAATGTAGTCTCCATTGTTTTTTTTGTTAGATAATGTCTTTTTTATATTATGCAAGGCGTTGTATCTCATTGTTTTAGATATCACCTTGTATGATATCCCTTTGTATTTTGCTCAGTATACTCATTCTGTGTTTCTTATTTAATAATTAATTTACTACTGATGATGTTTTTATAATTTTAATTGACTTGGAGATTATCTGTAAATATGGAAAAAAATTGAGTTAAGACAAGGTTTTCTATTCGATAGGAAATTAAAGAGAAGTTTAAGTTCGCCGAATAATTATATTTATTGATAATATACAGGCAAAAAAGGATATCCATTATAAAAGTAGTATCTTCATACACAGTATCTTTTCATCTACCATATAAAATAGAATGGAGAGCAGCTTTAAGATCAATTTTAGCTACAAGAAAGTAAAATTTAAGTATATTATAAGTGGATTACGATTAGACATAAAACTATTTATAGAAAAATTGAACTATTCAAATGATTAACGCTACATAAGAAAATAAACAAAAAAAGGCTAGATGCAGATTATAAGTATTTTTATGTGATTAGTATAATTTAATCTCATTTTATTAGCCATCATCTTCTTTATAGATATTCTTTGTTTCAATCATAATATTTCTCTAAGCTGAATTCAAATTTTAATTCAACACTTATTTGTGAAGATTTATACAGTTGTTTAATCTATTAACTATCTCATTATAATAAAAATCTACTTGCTTTTTAATTGATCTTGCATAGAATTAATTCCTTAAATTATCACTTCAGGTTTCGCTACTTAATTTTGTTATATCAATTTTTTTTGAAATTTAATGACGATTTATGCGATCATTTAATCAGTATAAGTCAGATATCTTGAAATTATCAGTCTCATTATAGTCTTCTCATTTAATTTACCTCACAGCATTAGTATAGTCAATGACTTGTGTTAGGGAATTTGCATTCACTTTTACGAATAATAATTGCTATGTAGTGGTTTATTTTCCTGAGTGTAACTCAATTTTTGGAAATTCCTTGATAAAATATTGATGTAATCCATTACATTCCTGTAGACATTATTGATTGAGAGCACTTTTGAGTAATGCGACGATCATTCTATTAACTGGTTTTAAATGAGAGATTTCTGGGCATTATAAAGCAATAATATCTGGAAGGAGCTAAGAGAAACCAAGATTAGACAGAATTTATTCAATAAACAATACAGAAACAAAACTTGAATAAGCAAGTGGGTGGTTAGGTGCTTGGTTCTAATGATCTTACTTTGATCCGAATCTACCCACAAACTCTTCAAAATCTTAATAATCGTTAAAACTACCAGAATGATATAATTATTAGTTTAGAGTAAGAACATAAATGATTTAATCAAAAGTTATTCTAATTTTTAATCCTTAAGTTGTTGAGCCACTTCTCTTGACATTTAGAGATCCTAAAATAACACTTAAATCCCCATGCTTACAATTAAATATCAATCAAAAGGTTATTTATCTAGAGTATCATCAATTGGTGCTCAGCAAATTCATGGAGATTAAGACATTATTTAAAAAGTTGTATTATATTTTATGAATTTTTAGAGGATAGTAAATAATTAGTCTATTATTATATAAATAAATATAGAAATTTCCCAATAACAAGACTTAATCACAAACTGCCCAAATTATTAATTAAGAAAGGTAGAAGTAAATTGTTGCTTTCATGTTAGGGCAAGTAGCAACTACTCTCAATAAATTAAGTAAAAAAAGATAGTAATAATTAATATTACTGAAATGTATGAATTTAGATTGTAAACTTAAATTTGGTTAAGGAAATATGTTTTTTAATTTTCCTTTACTAGAAATGGAAAAATATGATTGTTTTCTTACATTGATATTAGAACTAAAGTGTTTTTTATAAGAAATGACAACTATCTTTGCAATTTTGGTTAGTTTTTGGAGAATTTAAAAATTTTATTATGATTTATTTTCAATAATTAAGAATAAACCAGTTAGATTTAAATAACCCTTAAAGCCTAAAAGCCTTTACATTAGAAGGGAATCAAACATTACAAGATATTTCCCAGAGTGTGAATATTTGAAAGTCTAAGCATTTAATGGGATATATTTGCTCTTACAGCAATATTCAATGAGAGTTTGGCATATCAATTAAGAATTATATTTACTTTAATAAGATAGATATTAGAAACGAAGATAAGTAAAAGATTAATCAAATTCTAAAAATGTTTTCACTCAAAGATAATAAAGGCAATCAAAGAAAAATAATTAACTAAACAAAAACAATCAAAAATTTCTTTGAAAGATATAAAGTAAAAAAAGATTGACAATGATACTAATCTTATGATTTTGTGGATTATTTTTAATGATACCCTCATTTACTCACTTAAATTATTTATATTTATCAATAAGAAATTATATTCTTTCAAAACCATGAAATTGTAAATAAATGATATATTGTAAATATATCTTTTAAGGAAATGTAAAGATAGATACAATACATAGCATAAAAATATTTAGAATTACTTATTCTAAATTATAATAAATATATTAATAATTATATTTTATTTTTGTTAAAAGTAGGAAACTCATTTATTTATATCTATTTGATACATATTTCTTTGATTTAAAAATATATATCTAAGTACTAAATGTAGTGAGGAATAAAAATTAAGTAATTCATCTATATTTTAAGTTTTATATGCTTATAAATAGAAACTGAGTAATTAAGACATAATATTGTAGGAATACCCTTGATTTGGGAAATTAAATTAAAATTAAATAAATAATAATTGAAATTAGTGTTAGTTACCTTTGTGGAAACCTAAGCAATATGGTTCTTTTTCGATAGAGAATTCAAAATTAGCTGGACTTTAATATTGGCGGTACCCCTTTATTGCATCGTAGAAGCGAGATAAATCTAGTATAATTTTAGGTGATTTTTTTAGTTTATTTTAATTCCAAAATTATACTAGATTTATCTCGCTTCTACGATGCAATAAAGGGGTACCGCCAATATTAAAGTCCAGCTGATTTTGAATTCTCTATCGAAAAAGAACCATATTGCTTAGGTTTCCACAAAGGTAACTAACACTAATTTCAATTATTATTTATTTAATTTTAATTTAATTTCTCAAATCAGGTGTATTCTTACAATATTATAATAAAATTTTAATACTTTATAATTATTGAAATATGTATAAAATCATTTATCGAGTAAAACATAAAACAATAAATAAATTTAATTTTACTATAAGAGATGATCCTTTTCGAAATAAAATTTTAAATTAACATAATTAGAAATAAATAGACTAATAAATTTTTATAAAAAACAGGCTCAAGCAGAAAATAAATAAATAAAATCTACTGCTTAAGCCAAAATTAAATAAAGTAAAGTTATAAAAGAGATAGTAATTGGCAATTCATAATAATTTATTTGGTCAAATTGGAAGTTGATTTGTCACAATTTAATATATTTTAGTTTTAGATGAGTCGCATTCCTCTTGGATATGTGATTTTTATATTTTTAGAATTACCTACTTACATTCTTAAAAGCTATCATTTAAATCATTTTTTACTAGCTACATTACAGTTTAATAATATTATTTTTACAAAAATATTACCTTTCTAAATATATACAATTGCCTCTAAATATTTTGATATGGCTAAATTTTTCAGATTTCTGTAATAAACTTATGGCTTAAAGAATCAAAAACTATCATGCCATTAAAGAAACCGTACATATTGCCTATTTTTATAAAAAATAAGCTTTTAAATAGCTTAAAATTTTTCAGATTATTTGTATTAAATATTTATATGTCAATGATTTATAAAGTGTTCCTTCTACTGCATGCTATTAAATTCATAAGATTAATTATGCCAAAGAAGTCTACTAAAACATATGTATCTTTTAATATCAATCGTGAAGTAAAATACAATCTTATTTCTAAATTAACTAATAGTTGAAATAATATATTACATTAGTAACATCTTCAAATCTGTATTTCAATAGTGCATATAAAATATATAATAAACTTATTAAAATAATGAATTGATAACTTGCTATAATTTTTTAATTTATAATAGCTTTACAATTATAAAATTTATGCAAAACTATTTCCAATTTCTTAAAGTCATATGAAGAATATCTTAAATCCTTTAAATTCATATACTTAAGTTTATGAATTGTTTCTTTTGTGAATATATATAAATATATATTTATCATTAAATTTCCTTTATTAATAAGAAATAATAGCACTAAAAAATAAATTACATCACAAATATTTTATATTACTTTGTAAAGCTAAGATAAATTTAAAGAAAAGGATAACAAAGAGTTCACTTTGTAACAGACACCCCATAATAATTTATGTTAAAATTAATAATAATAGTAGCAAAATATCATTCAATTCAACAAAATAAAAACTAAGCTATTGAGTCATCACTTCCTTCTTCTCTGAGGTGTTGTATAAATTTCTTTCATTCTGTCTTAAATTCTCATAGCTCACATTTAAATTGCATTTTAAGACTATTTAAATTTTTTTGTCTGGACTCACAGATAATTTTGCATAAAATAATTCTTAATAAGTTTCTTTTTAAAAATTTAATATTTATATTATTTTTACTTTCTAAAGTTAACTTGCCCGATGTAATAAGCCATTGTTGAATAATGATATTCAGATTATATTTCTTGTAATTATATACATTCTCTTTTTAAATATAATTCATTATAATATCATATTTAATTATTAGAAATTTTATAGTCATTTAGTTATATATAATATAGTCTTAATTAAATAATTTCCTTAACATCTAACCGTGCCTAAAATTTCTAACTTTTTCACTAAAAATATCTGGATCCTTAAAAATTTAATTTATTTATTCTTCTTGCTATTTTCATAATAGCAACAGATTTTGCTTGATTTAGATACTTTTCCTCAAAATTATTTAAATTTACTCTTTATACTTTGATCACCAATAACATTCCGCTTTTGAAAATTGATAAAATAGATGGAAATAAGATATTTAAAAATTGAAACTAATTTAAATATTTTAGTAATCTTAACTGTCATATATTAGGAGTATTCTTTATGCTAATTTGATTTAGACTTTAATATTAAAATAATTTAATTAATTAAAACAATAGTGGTCTAGGAGGTCAAGTGATCTGGCAGAGTTTTTGGTGGTCTATCGTAAATATAAATTATTTAAAAACTAAATATATTACTTATACGTATGGATGATCGTTACTTTATTGCATCACTTGACATTTCTCCGGCTATGTCTCTGATCACGGTATTGTGAACTCAAATACCTTTTATTCTTCTCCTTATGATCTGTTTGAAATCAAGCGTTCAAGTAGCGTTCAAACGTCGGCGTAGTCAAAGGGAATTCCTCCTCCCCACATTCAAAACACCAAAAACCCTTAATGAGGTTTATAAGTGCTTTGATTAGTAAGGTATAGTTGGGGTCTTATTGAGGTTAGTAGAGAAATTAGCCAATTTGCAAAATGAGAAATAGAAATTAGCGATATTTAGGGTCTATTTATGATGAGAAGTATTTAGATTTACTGCTTAAGCTTAGGTATGGTACGAGTATTAATATAGACTAAGTCAAACCAGTACTAAATTATGCAGCTATTGCAAAGCTCTTACACAAGAGTGCCTCAACTGTTAGGTATCACTGCATGTTAGCTGTTTAGCACTTTAATTCTGGTACTTGAAAACATCCAGTAAGAAAATAAAAGTTTACTCAGACCCATATTGACTACCTCTGTGACTCTAAGACTTTAAAGTATTAGACACACTTTCCTCTTGACTAGCGAGCTGTTATGTTTCATCGCAGGTTTCCTAGCATGCGTATCTCTCCTTAGACTATAGCCAATATTCATAGAAGAAATGGTATTACTTTCAAGACTGTCAACAGAGTGTAGAGAGTGATTGATTTTACAGTGCCATTTTATAGTAATAATTTAAACTATATATATGATTAAATGCAGAGATCTATTGATAATAACATCAAGTTCATACACGCTGATGAAGCAGTGTTTACGTTCAACACCTTTATTAATAAGTCTTGGTACAAAAAGTACGATAATATAGAAGTGTATGACTTAAAGGTTAAGATTGTCATTCACGCATTTTTGGCTGGTATCAGTAAAGATTCAGGCTTAGAGAGTTATGTTATTCACCCTCGTTTTATTAAGCGAGAGTAGTATATAGAGTTCCTACATAAGCTCAGAGAGAAGTATAGTAATCAAGAGATCATCATGTTTGTTGATAACCTCTCAGTTCATAAGACTATGGAGTCAAAGAAAGCTTATGAAGAGTTAAATATTACTCCTGTATACAATGTTCCTTACAGCCCTTAATTTAATGGAATTGAATTCTACTGGAGTTAAATCAAGACCCACTACAAGAAACTTCTTCTATATCACCTAATGCATGACTTGCCTATAGATACAGTAGACTTGATTCAGAGTAGCTGCAAGAGAGTAAGCATAGATAAGACAACAGTTTGTGCGAGATAAGGAAGTATGAATGTTTATAAATAAGTTTTAGTTAAATGAATGAATAAGTTCACATATTAAACTAACCCATAAAGGGGTTTGGCTTTTCTTTCTTCTCCTCTTCTTATGGCTTGCTTGGGCCCATATTTCTTCTCTTTGTGCCAGCTCCTGCATCTATGTTCATTTCTTCTGGCTTTTAAACATCTTTATAAAGTCTCTTGCTCACTTCATAAATAGTCTATGACTTTCTCTCTCTGTGGACCTTCGCATGCTCTTTCATTAGGAATATACCAGTTCCAGGTTTCCCTACAATGTTATGAATCAAAGCTTACTAGAGAGGAATGGGTGCTTCTTAAGCTCAGCGAGCCAGGTCTCGCTTATTAGTATGCCTTGCTTCTTTTTATCTTCAGAGAAATAGAGTAGCGTTTTTTGTGAGCTTCAATGATCTCTCTGAGATTACTCTCTCTTAAAGTGCCAAGAACTCCAAAGAAGAAGCTCCTTTCTGGAAGCTTGTTAGAGAGTTGTTTCTTGGTAGGAAGATAAACTACCAACTCTTCATCTTTCATCGCATCCTCGTAGAGATTAGTGACTGAAATCTCTTGGTAGTTTGGTATATCTGTCAACTTTATTCCATTGTTTTTGAAGGCTTTCTTCTCATCGCAGAGTATAGCTTTTAAGAATGAAATTTTGGTACCTT